>JADWQK010000121.1:0-51063 GCA_017933935.1 Sesamia nonagrioides | reverse complement strand
ATTGCTGCTCCCACTCCTGGCCTTATTCCAATTTCTTCTTCTTCTTACTTGTGGTCGGCGCAACAAGTCTTTTTCTTACTTGTGGTCGGCGCAACATGTCTTTTTCTTACTTGTGGTCGGCGCAACATGTATTTTTCTTACTTGTGGTGGGCGCAACAAGTCTTTTTCTTACTTGTGGTCGGCGCAACAAGTCTTTTTCTTACTTGTGATCGGCGCAACATGTCTTTTTCTTACTTGTGGTGGGCGCAACATGTCTTTTTCTTACTTGTGGTCGGCGCAACATGTCTTTTTCTTAATTGTGGTCGGCGCAACATGTCTTTTTCTTACTTGTGGTGGGCGCAACATGTCGTTTTCTTACTTGTGGTCGGCGCAACATGTCGTTTTCTTACTTGTCGTCGGCGCAACATGTCTTTTTCTTACTTGTGGTCGGCGCAACATGTCTTTTTCTTACTTGTGGTCGGCGCAACATGTATTTTTTTTAATTGTGGTCGGCGCAACATGTCTTTTTCTTACTTGTGGTGGGCGCAACATGTCATAATTCGCACATTTCATCCAACGTTTCTTTGGCCTTCCCCTACTCTTATGCCATTGACATTCATGGTCAAAGCTCTTTACTTTTCTCTCTCATTAAAGCTTTTTTTACTTTTTAAACTAGTGCTTGACTACGATCCCGCTTTGAGGCAATCGTTGATGGTAAAGCGCACTAATTTATTAAGAGCATAAGTATTCATTCTAGCCTTGAAGACACGATTTTGTACGTGGTTTGAAAGACGAGGCGAAACGCTTCGTTCGGATTGCTGTGGTATCAACAACGTAAAGGTGGAAACTCGCCGTACGACGGGTCGTCCGATGACGGAACGCAAATGGGGGAATTAAGCAATGCAATTCCTGTGTACTCTCTCCAAATTGTATCCTAATCCTATAGAACACCGACAGGCTGGGTTAGCTTTGGAAATCGTTTTGAACCAAATCTGGGTCGCTAATTATGTCGTTTACCTCCTCTAAGATGGGTAGGACCCTTTGTACCGGCGACTTCGTTTAGTGTGAAACTGGTCACGTCGTGTGCTTTGTGCTTTTGACAAACGACTTTCTGTAAATAAATTAAAAATGTTTGCTGTGTTGCTAGGCAATGCTTTCTGTTTAGACAAGGTTTATTACAGCAGTTGTTAGCGATGTTCTTAAATACCTACTACCTTTATTAGAGGAGTTGCAGAATGCATAATGAAGGAACTTTCATTACGGGCGATTATTCATATTTCGTCTCTTAGCCAGTAGCGTCAACGTAATGGATCAAAGTATCCTAGGCAATCTGTAGGTGAATCGGACTCCAGACCGAGTTATGATCATATTTACAAAATCCTTGACATGGTCTAAGTGCGCATACGTGCACCACTTTCGCAATATCTTGAAGAACCTCCGACATTTGCGCAAAATGTGTGAGATTTTGTGAATTTGATAATTAGAATTACAAACTTATTTACCTGTAACTACATACGGTACCTACATTCTTTAGGTACTTTTCTATGTTCAAATAATCATAATATTTTACGTATTATTATACGCAAATGTAAGCGCTACTGTTGAGTTTGCGGTCCTGGGTTCGGTGCTTATTTCGGGCATTATAAATATGTTCTTTGATTTGCAATGTTAGTTACTTTACATGCCTAATCAGTTAAGCATCACACCTGATTATATACAGTAAAAGATATATCAAAGTCTGTAAAAGATCGCTCTTAGCGATAAGACCACCCATTGTGTCACCCTTTGTAAAATCTTTATATTTAGTTTCTGTAATCTATATGGAGTGGAGACCGCGCCTCGGCAAACGTAGCGTAGGACGCACTTGGGCGAGATGGAGCGACGACAGCAAAAAGGTGGCTGGTAGTGGCTGGCGGAGAACTGCTCAGGATCGAGCTTGTTGGCGTGCCATGAAGGAGGCCTATGTCCAGCAGTGGACGAGTAGAGGCTGATGATGATAAATCTATATGTTGTACATAATAAAGAGTATTCTATTCTATTCTAAAATCAGTTGTTTTTTACTGAACAGAGAGCTGTGCTACTGGGACGAACTAGGAAGTGCCGAAGGGCGTTTTGGATGACTGTCTTATGCAATATTGAAGTTCAAAAAGTACTGTTTCTCAGCCTAATTTGAGTAAATTACATACATTTGATTTTGATTAGGTTTTCCATCTTGAATTACTCAGTAATAGCCCGGAACCTGGATACCGTCGGCCCACAGGGTGATTGCGTATCACACTCCCATCATCATCTCAACGTTAATCCCAGTCGCATCCGAAGCTTTTTCAGCTTAAGAGTCTGGGGTCTGCTTTACCAGTCTTACTGCTGATTTTGGCTTAACTTCGATATTTACCGTGAAGCGACTGCCGTCTGATCTCCACAATCCGAAGGCGATATCTAAGCATTGCAGTTAGACGAATTGTTGGACTTTTGAGCTACTACAACCCGTAACGACTGCTATTAGATGTTCGTAGGGTAACCGGGACCAACGGCTTAACGTGCTTTCGGAGGCACGACCAGACCAGTGCAAATATTCATAATCATGCATACAAATATTTGCACTGCGCTGGGATTGAACCCGCGCCTCTTTACACAGCGGCCGCGTTCGCTACCGCTACGCCACGGAGGCTGTTAATTGCGTATTACACTATCAATAGAAATGTTCCATTTTCGCAGTGTAATAACTTGCTTTGCAAACCATGCTTTCGCAACCCTCGACCGGCGCCGGCCCACTCTGCTCCTCCCCGGGTCAGAAGAGGAAGCCTCAACGCTGCCATCGAATCTGGAGACTGTTCAAAATCAAAATCAAAAGTCATTTATTCAAACTAGGCCGAGAATCAGCATTTTTTGAACGTCAATATTACATAAGACAGTCCCCCAAAACGCCCACCCATCGACACTTCCTAGTGCTTTGGCTGGGAAGAAGAAGTGGCGAAAGAAACTCCCCAGCAGCACAGCTGTCTGTTCATTTAGAAAAAAAAACCACAACAGTTTATACAATGCTGTGTAGGTACAATAGTACAAGAGAAAAAATAATATATATATATATATATAAAATACCAAAATACCAAAAAAGCAAAACAAAAAATAATATATGTATAAATGGAAATGTAAAAAGTAAAACCTTATTACATACCTAAATAAAAGAGCCTGGCATAAAGGGCGTACAGCTCACATATTTGTGCATTGTAAAAAGCAAAATATATGAACTCATATAATATGTCAGTAAGCTAATTCTGGACATTAGAGCGACCAGCTATTCTTATCATTTAAATAGCCATTTACAGAATAATATGCCTTTGAACAAAGCTTGGATTTGATTTGTGATTTAAATGCATTGTAAGGCAAGTCTAGTCAGAAAAAATGTAATGTTAAAATGTACTTCCGCTAAAAACTGAACGAGTGCAGTATTAAGATGCGGCGCACATCGGTCGTAATTGTCACAGCGCGAGTACATAACAAATGTTGTAACAATATTACGTGAGGTTCACACTCGTTGCCATAATAACGTAGTCGGTGGACGGATTCTACTCACGCGCAGACGAGCGTCAACTAAACACATACTTAGCTGTTTATATACAATATGTAAAGAAAACCGTATAGTTAGGTATCGTTAACTGATTCTAATAATACCTAAAAAAGCCGGGGCTTTTTTTTAAAAAAAATCCCCCTAAAAATTAATATTATTTCGAAAAAGCGAGGTGACTTAATGCATGTGCGGTAGGCAATACGGTAGGCATACATGCGCGGGTGAAGGGGGGCAGGGCACACGGCACGCGTCGCATCGCCATTCGCTCCGTCACAAATAGTGTTGTCACTTTTAAAAATTACCAAATTTTGGGGAAGTTGGAATTAATTCCCAGAAAAAAAAGATTATTTCAAAATTCATTAGTATTGTCACTATGATGATTACGTAAAATTTCATATTTTATTTGGTCATGTGTATACCTAACATTTATTAACCTTTTGGGTCGGACGGGGTTTTCTTTACATATTGTATACCTAGTTAGTTATGGAAGATTGATAGTCCGTTGCGACATTTATAGCTCTAGGCCTCTGCCTCTGTTCGCATAAGCGTGTAGTCCAAACCATTTTGCCTCATTTCGAAGTCTGGCTGAAAAGCGTGGACCGTATATCCTATAATCTCACCCAGGTGCTCACCGGACATTTTTGCTTCGGTGAGTACCTGACCAGAATTGGGTGAGAAGCCACGATAAATTGTTATCACTGTGGAAGTATCCTAGATTCCGCACAACACACTCTCGACTCGAGGAGTGCCCAGCGTGGTCCTCGGAGCGGCGGACTCTAGTTGCCAGGATCGGGCTATGCTGGCAGCGACAGAGAATTGGACAGAAGTAGCTTACTTCTGTGAGATGGTGATGATCAAGAAGGAGGCCCCGGGCCCACTGTAAAGCCTGCAGGCAGGGGAATTACATTATATTAAAATCTTATAATCTAGTAAGCTTTAAACTTGCTTGTTTTTAATTTATGAAATGGACACTTCTTTAGGTCCCTTGTGAGATTTTTGGTACCCCGGAAATCATATGGTTTCGCGTCACCGACATGCTGCATCTTCAACTACAATTACCTAGCTGAACAACTTACTGACTGGTACTTTTTTACGTACCTACCTATACGAAATCATCAAATGACCTCTCCCACTCTGGGCGGAGCGAAACAGCGTGTCAGACGTTTACTATCTAAAACCCACCCGTGTTCCTTCACTTGCCTGTGAGCCAGAGGCCATGGTATTTTTTGAAACAACCCACGGAGTTGCAGTAGGTACTGACTGATCCTTTGACTATTCAAAAGACAGCCATAATGGTTCATTTCAAATAAATTCTGTGATTTTGGTGTTTTTGACTTTGTAATAGTTGTATATCTGAATTTAACGCGCGCTGTTGGATTTTCAATTTTCAACGCCATAAAACTGCGCGTAGAATATCGATATACACATAGCCGTATTTTGTGTAAGCTAGCTCGAATATAGAATCGAAGCAAATGATAAATAAAAAAATGGAAATCCGTAGAGACAGAAGTTTACGAATTACTAAATATAAGTAAGTATAATTATTGGCCTAAGTATTTTTATAAAGCTCAAACTTCTTTTTTTTGTACTGTATTTATTAACTCATTTTATATTTCTAAATTCTGGAAGAGCTTTAGTTTTCCTGCCATCTATTGTCGAGTAGCAGAACTTTATATACCTAGTGTAGTCATGTCTAGTTTTACGTTTTCGGAAAATAATAGATGGCGCTGAATTAAATATATTAATTGTGCTGAAGTCACAATTCACAATAGATGGCGGCAGAATAGGCGATGTTATTTGAATTTTAATTTAATTTTACTGTAATTGTACACCTCCTGTTCTACTATATATAAACAGATTTGTGAAAGAGCTCATTGGGTATAGTCTATCATGTAGTTGTGAATGTGTCATAGTTTTACGGTTTCATGTATAAAATAATAGATGGCGCTGTCATAAACATATCAGTTGTACTAAAGCCACAACAGATGGCGGTACAATAGACGATGTTATTTGAATTTTAGTCTAATTTTATTCTAATTGTACTCTTCCTGTTCCTCTTTATATAAACAGATTTGTGAAAGAGCTAATTGGTTATAGTTTACTATGTTGTTGTGTGTGTTTTACGGTTTCATGGATTAAAAAATAGATGGCGCTGACATAAATATATAAGGTGTACTAAAGCCACAACAGATGGCGGCACAATAGACAATGTTGTTGGAATTTTATTTTACTCGAAATTATGCAAATAAAATCAAAAGTCATTTATTCAAATTAGGCTGAGAATCAGCACTTTTTGAACGTCAATATTACGTAAGACAGTCCCCCAAAACGCACACTTTCTAGTGCTTTCGCTGGGTAGAAGAAGTGGCGGAACTAACTCCCCTGCAGCACAGCTGTCTGTTCATTTAAAAAAAACACATGACTTTATACAATACTATGTATAGTAATGAACATAAGAAAATACAACAACAATGAAATTATTTACTATACCTATGCCAGCCAACCACGCGAAAATACCAGCAAAGCAAAACGAAAAAACAAAATATCTATTATTAAAATGGAAATGTAAATAAGTAAAAACTTATTAACTAAATAAAAGCCCCACATATAAAGGGTAAATTATATGAACTCTTATTGTCTATAGGTAAACATTGTCTTGAGTTAATCAGAGCGACCAGCTATTCTCATCATTTAATTATTAGTCATTTCATCATCATCAACCTTTTTATCGTCCCACTGCTGGGCACAGGTCTCCTCTCATACAGAGAAGGATTGAGCGTAATCACCACGCTTGCTCAATGCGGGTTGGCGATTTCAGACTTAGAGTCCAGGTTTCCTCAAGATGTTTTCCTTCACCTTGTAATCAGTCATTGGTGTCCAAGATATACTTAGAAAGAAC
The DNA here is from genome assembly GCA_017933935.1 of Sesamia nonagrioides. Classification (NCBI taxonomy): domain Eukaryota; kingdom Metazoa; phylum Arthropoda; class Insecta; order Lepidoptera; family Noctuidae; genus Sesamia; species Sesamia nonagrioides. The sequence goes on along the minus strand of JADWQK010000121.1, from coordinate 44,617 downwards.
ATATAACTTTACGGAATAATATCCCTTTGAAAAAAGCAAGTCTAGCAAAGCAGAGGGTATCTTGTTATAAAAAGTTATATCAAGCCAGACTCCTCCTGTTCCTGCACTAGGTAAGTAAGTATATATGTAGGTACAGATTGTAATAAATATAATATTAATTAAATATTCCAAAACAAATTTCTAAGTACCTGTTTATGTCACCGAGCAACTATTATTTACAGTTTTCACTATTCAACTTCTAAAATAATGTACCTATTTATTTACTTAGTTACCTACATCTAAGGCTAGTGCAGTAATTTCCTGTAGGTTAGCACCTCATGCCCATAAACGTAATAGGAGGCGCCACAAGCACTAAACTTTATAGGAAATAACTAAAAAATAACAGTAAGAAAGGAAAACAAATGTAAAGTTACGTCAGATTAAGGATGATTACACTTACATTAATGTTACAAGAAACATTTCAGGAGTTCTAGGATAGAAACTTATCTATGTAAGTATTACCTATGACATTGGTAAAGCAAATGCCCCAAGGCAGCGGCATTTGTAACAAAATCCCTAACAAAACCAAAATAATGTGACCACATCAGATCAGCCATTCAGTAAAATTCTCACCGAGAGAAGTTAGGTGTAGTGAAATGAAATGAAACTGATCACTTTTACACGTCATACGATTTTTTTTTTAACTACGGGAAGCCGGCATTTCCTAACTGACTACCTCTGAGAAGAAATAGCCGAAACAAACTCAGGGATCATCGTCTTTTTTCAAGTCCAGACATTAAAAATGAAAACGCTATGTCCAGCAGTGGACGTCTTTCGGCTGAAATGATGATGATGACGTTTTGTTATGGGACCCCCCATATACGTAAAGAGGGGATGTGTTTTTTTTAGTCTCTTAAGAGGAGACTCTAGTGCCGAAGAATTTGAAAAATAGGTATTTGAAGAAATTATTGTCGTCGCGCTGCTTCCAAGCTCTCTCGGTAAAGTGCGAAAAGGACAGTTGCAGCTCAGGCTTGTTTTACCTACAAAAACGTTGCCAAAAGGCGTTTCGTATTCCGCTGTTTTCTTTTTCAAAACACGACAGATCTCAATTATTTTTACAAGTAAATTTAGAGGAAAAGTATACCTATGCTTCTATTATTTTCTTTTTTGTCAAAAACTTATCCCGTTTGTCTAATAGTCATCTGAACATCACGGTGAAAATGGGTTATTTTTCGCGATTTAGAAGTATCGTATTTCTTTAATTAATTAAGTTTCGGAAAAAATCAAATGATAGGGGCACGTTTAATCACGGTGTAAAATTGCAGAAAAAAATTACTCTAAAAGCGTTATCCACGAAGAAAACTCCGGAATACGTTTGTATGGAGAAAGCACCACTAGAGTCCCCTCTTAAGTTTCTCAACGATTTTGGAACAGCAAAACATTTAGGTACCTATACTCCAAGGCGGAGTCCTCTATGAATCTCCACCTAAACATGTTTTGCTTCCTTCGGCTAACCTTTTTATATTATAAATACTATCGACATAGATTTCTAAAACATTTAGCCTTTTGAGCATGACTAGTCCGGTATTATCCTTTTTGTAGTTACCACAGTTGTTAATTGAAGAGGGCACAAGAGACTGCGTTCCACAGACAGACGTTCCGGAGGCCGTTCTGGCCTGTTTGTCAGCTTCATCGTTACCTGGCGATCCAATGTGTCCCCTTATCAATTATCCTCTTATACGTTCAAGTGCCTTGTGACGTAAATAATAAATTAAAAATATAAGCTTATATCATATGACAGCCTCCGTGGCGTAGCGGTAGCGGACGCGGCCGCTGCGCAGGGTGGCGCGGGTTTGATCCCCGCACAGTGCAAGTAATTTGTATGCATGAATATGAATATTTGCACTGGTCTGGTCGTGCCTCGGAAAGCACGTTAAGCCGTTGGTCCCGGTTGTCATTCGAACATCTAGTGGCAGTCGTTACGGGTTGTTGGAGCCCTCAAAAGTCCAACAATTGGTCTAACTGCAATGCTTAGATGTCGCCTTCTGGGTGTGGAGGTCAGACGGCAGTCGCTTCACAGAAAATGTCGAAGTTTAGCCATATCAGCAGTTGGACTGGTAAAGCGGACCTCAGTCTCCAAAGCTGAAAAAGGCTTCGGATGCGACTGGGATTAACGCTGGGTTTGATGATGATGATGATAAGCTTATATCATATCAATATTGGAGATTCATTGACATTACATGTCAAGGAATCTCCATTTTGGCATCCACTAAGAAAACAGCGGAATACGTTTGTATATTGTGAGAAAGCTCCACTAGATTTCCCTCTCAAGTGTTGCAATTCTTCGGGCTATGTCGGTTACTCTCGTTCTTCTGCGGATCTCCTCATTTGTGATTTGATCACGCAGTGAAACCCCAAGAATTGCCCCTCTCCCAAGCATAGACCTTTGAGAGACTATGAGCTTATTTATAATGCCCATTGTTAGCGACCACATCTCAGTTCCATTAATAGCCACCATATTGCTTGGATTTGGATCACTTTCACAATGGTAACTTCAATATAATAAGTACTAGAGAGAAGATGCTTTCGCACCAGCACTGGATCTGTAGACGTATCTATAAATTGTAACAAAAATAAAACAAACGTTCTTGAATTTATTTATTTAAAAACTTCACCCTCGCCGTATTTCCGAGCTTTCAGTGTTCTGTTCAAGTTTCTTCCTTCAGTAGATACCTACCTCATCACTTCAGTATACGCTGATGACGTCATAATGGCGGAGTCGTGTCCGGCTGGTCCCGGCGGACCGCGCCCTACGCGGGTGTGCACCGCTCTAGGGCTGGCACTCTTCCGAAATGTAAAAAATAATAAATAATATCACTGCAGGGCAAAGCTAGAATTGATGGATGATGACTACGCTTGCTAAAGGCGGATTTTCGTATTCAATTTAAATTAAAGTCTTCCATCTATATTTTCATTCCACATGTGTCTCATAGATATTATTACAAGGTAAATGATCAATATGTACTCGTCGAGAAAGAGAGATATGTAGCAATTCAAATAATTTAATTTGTTATAAATTATTAGATGTGTTTATTGGGTGTATAATTATGGATCTATATATGTATATTATTATTAAGTAGGCTTGTGCCTTGCGGGTTGGATCCCCGCGCAGTGCAAATATTTGTATGTATGCATAGGAATATTTGAACTAGTCTGGTCGTGCCTCGGAAAGCAGGTTAAGCCGTTGGCCCCGGTTGCCATAGGGACATCTAATGGCAGTCTTTACGGGTTGTTGGAGCCCTTAAAAGTCCAATAATTAGTCTAACTGCAATGCTTCGATATCGCCTTTGGGTAGTGGAGGTCAGACAGCAGTCGCTTCACGGAAAATATCGAAGTTTAGCCAAAATCAGCAGTTACACTGGTAAATCGGACCCCAGACTCCAAAGCTGAAAAAGCTTCAAAAAATATAATTATGTTAGTATTATGGGCGAAGCGTGCACCCTAAATATGATAGCGTAATGAATGCCCCTGAGATTAGGACATTTCATTTGCGTCTCGAGTCTCGACAGCGTACACTGTCGTTCAACTTATAGCGACACGGAAATTTCATTAGCCATTATGTCGCTGTAGTGATCTGACTTGCTATGTACCTATTTGATTATTTATAACGTAGTGACGGACCCTAAAACGTCTTCCTGTTCGGAAGAGCCACCTACCTGGATGAATAAATCATCATCAACCTTTTTATCGTCCCACTGGTGGGCACAGGTCTCCTCTCACACAGAGAAGGATTGAGCGTAATCACCACGCTTGCTCAATGCGGGTTGGCGATTTCTGACTTAAAGTCCAGGTTTCCTCAAGATGTTTTCCTTCATTTTATAATCAGTCATTGATGTCCAAGGTAAACTTAGAAAATACATCATCATCATCATCTCAGGGTTAATCCCAGTCGCATCTGAAGCTTTTTCAGCTTTGGATACTGGGGTCCGCTTTACCACTCTAACTGCTGATTTTGGCTAACCTTCGATATTTTCCGTGAAGCGACTGCCGTCTCATCGCTACAACCTGAAGGCGATATCCTACCATTACCTGATCATTCATTGGTGTCCAAGATATAGGTACTTAGAAAGTATAACTTAGAAAAGTTACATTATTACTTGCCTGACCTGGAATCGAACCTGCATACTTATGCTTGAGAGGCTGGTGTTTTAACCACTAGGCCACCACGATTACTTATAGATAAATAAATTAATAAAATAAAATAAGTTTGTAATCACATTTCACCTATGTATGACTATGTATCATACGTGTCGTTATTCAGAAATACTTATCCATAATCCATAATAATATTATAAATGCGAAAGTAACTCTGTCTGTCTGTCTGTCTATCTGTCTGTCTGTCTGTCTGTCTGTCTGTCTGTTACGCTTTCCCGCTTACACCTCTCAACCGATTTTGATGAAATTTGGCACAGACAATCTTTAGACCCTGAGAAAGAACATAGGCTACCTTTTATCCCGAAAAAATTGATATTCCCGAGGGAAATCTAAAAAGCGCGATATAACCGAACTCCACGCGGGCGAAGCCGCGGGCGGAAAGCTAGTAATATTATAAATGCGAAAGTAACTCTGTCTGTCTGTCTGTTACGCTTTCCCGCCTTAACCTCTCAACCGATTTTGATGAAATTTGGCACAGACAATCTTTAGACCCTTAGAAAGAACATAGGCTACCTTTTATCCCGGAAAAAACTGATATTCCCGAGGGAAATCTAAAAAGCGCGATATAACCGACCTCCACGCGGGCGAAGAAGCCGGCGGAAAGCTAGTATAGCTATAATTAATTTCATGAATCTTGTTTACTTGTAATAGGTACTTATTTAGGTCGTCCTCCGTGGCGAAGCGGTCAACACGCCTGCCTGCGACGTGGAGGCCTGGGTTCGATCCCCGGCCAGGTCATGATGGAAAACGATCTTTTCCTGATTGGCCTGGGTCTTGGATGTTTATCTTTATATGTATCTATTATAAATATAGTCTCGTTGAGTTAGCATCCTATAACACAAGTCTCGAACTTACTTTGGGGCTAGCTCAATCTATCTGATTTGTCCGTATATATTTATTTTATTAGAATCATCTAAATTTCCGTTCTATGTGTGCAATATGCATTTTGATCACACAATATTATTACCGGACTAGTCTTCACTACAAGTTTATTTCATATCATTTTGACAAATGGAGACTCCTAGACTAGTAATGTACCTAAATATTACTAGTCAAGGAGTCTACATTTAGGCATAGAAATACCTGTAGTTGAAGGATCCGCTCTTCTTGCACAACAAAAAGGGAAATGAGAAAAAAAAAAAACCATAACAAATACGTTTGTTTTTTTAACGCGTGTGTGTGTGTGTGTGTATGTATTACTAGCTGCTATCGGTACGCGTTGCAGTGTAGAACAATCCCCCAGAACACCCCCTACTGAAGTTTCAACAGATAAATGGTTTTGTAAAGCATAGACAACAAACATTATAAGTTTCTTTATACATTATGTTAAGAAAACCCTGTCCGACCCGATAATAAAGGTTAGGTAAACACATGACCAAAAAATATAATATAACATTTTACGTAATCATCATAGTAACAATACTAATGAATTTTAAAATAGTCTTTTTTCCCGCGAATTAATTCCAACTTCCCTGAAATTTGGTAATTTAAAAAAAAAGTGACAACACCATTTTGACAGTACGCTTATGCGATTCGACCACGCGTCGCGTGCCCTGCCCCCCGTCGCCCGCGGAAGGGTGTCCTACCGCACATGTATTAAGTTACCTCTTTTTGCAAAATAATATTAATTTTTTAGGGGGATTTTTTTTTAACTTTAGTCCGGCTTTGTCGGCATTAGTGGAATCAGTTATCGATTGCTAACAATACCTTCACAGATCGGACAGGGTTTTCTTTACATATTGTATATTTTCATATCAGAAAATAGACCCCATCCGATTTTGATAAAATTTGGCACAAACAATCTTAAGGTTAAGACCCTGAGAAAGGACATAGGCTACCTTTTATTTTGATATTCCCGAGGGAAATCTAAAAGCGTGATATAACCGAGTTCCACGCGGGCGAAGCCGCGGGTGGAAAGCTATTCCATACTAATATTATAAATGCGAAAGTAACTCTGTCTGCCTGTCTGTTACGCTTTCCCGCTTAAACCTCTCAACCGATTTTGATGAAATTTGGCACAGACAATCTTTACCCTGAGTAAAAAGTAGCCTATATCCTTTACATAGGTTACTTTTATCGCGAAAAAATTTGATGTCCCCGAGGGAAATCTAAAAAGCGCGATATAACCGAACTCCACGCGGGTGAAGCCGCGGGCGGAAAGCTAGTAAATCTATATTATTACAAAATAAGTCTATATTATTACCGTCTCGGTTTCGATACACTGGTGCAAAATAATTCGATATAATTACAAAATAAGTCAGTACACGAAGCACATTGAAGTGTTCCACGCGCCATTCTTAGATGTCACGGGGGGAGTGATTCACCTCACTCCCCCCGCTGACCCGAAGCCCAAAGTGGCAGGCCAGCACCAAGCGGGGGTTGCGGAACCAGTATTCGTTCTCGCAACCCCCGGTGTAGGTGTGAGATGGACACCGGGGTGGTTTTAGTCAGTAGGAGTCTGACAGACCCCATGGACATTCTTGAGGATTTTCCACAGACGAACGGATATAGAACAGTTATTAGATGTAAAGTGAATCGATGCAGGTTACCGTTGCTCGCCTTACAGGGCGCCGACAAACATCACAGAGAGGCGCTAAAACAATAGCCGGTGACAGAGGCGTGATAATTGTATGCCGCCTGACGCTGTTTGTGATTGGTGCTATACAGGCACTATACTGTGCCACGCTACCTATGTTATCATCCAAGTACTAAAAGACCCTTGATCACAATTTTAACCAAATTTAGGTACAATTTATCTTTTTTTTCTATTTCATTAAGAAAAGGACAGAAGATATTTATGTATTTTAACCGGATTTTGAATTTGATATATCGTCAACCGGGGCAATTTCGTCTTTGGGGCAATTGCGTCTAATCGAAATAATTTAAAATCTAATTGAAAACCAACCTCTTCTGCCATCTGGTTTTATTCACTTTGAATAAAACATATAGTTTAAATAGATGGCGTTGTACCGCACAAGCGTGTATTTTGTCAAGTCGTGCTCCGCGAGATGAGTGATTAAAATCCTTAAGAATGCATATTGATCCTAAGTTTTCCGTTTTTAATGTGAAATGCATGAGCATTTCACATTAAAAACTGAAAACTTATTGAAAAACATATTGTGTATAGGCAGGCTATAACAATATGTTATAGCCTGTTTATACCGATAGTTATTTTTATTTAAATCTTTTTATTTGTAGAGAAATGAAGATTTAATTTTTTAGGTTTGGTCTGGATGTTTGGGGTAAATGCGTCTGCTGTCTCGGGGCTATTGCGTCATATGACGCAATTGCCCCAAAACCAGAGAACTGAAACCTTTATTGGGTTTTTATTTGTAGTAAATTTTATTAACCGACTTTAAAAAAAAAGGAGGAGGTTCTCAACTCGTCTGCATCTTTTATTTATTTTTATTTTTTCATGTACTGTTCACCGATCACTCGAAGATAAATAGACCGATTTGAGAAATGCTTTTTTGAAACGGTATAAGTACTCGCCATTTGATCCCATCGTCATCAGGACCAAGATATGATGATGGAAACCCTGAGAAATCAAGAGCGATGCTTGAAAATTGTTTGCGAGCATCAGTTACAAAGTTGATATTAATGTGTATACGACGATACTATAATACAATGGAGGTTTAGAACTGATCTGATAATGGAGACCACAGAGAATCGAGGGAATTCGTCAACGGTATATCGTAGCTACCTCGTGTTTGGGCTTTTTTATTCGTGTTGACGAGATATTTATACCGAGATTTGTTATGAATGTAAAAATGCTAAAATTATGTTCTAGAAACGGGGCCGCCGGCAATAAAAATCTAAATTGTAAGAGCTCTGACTGCAAATAGAAAAAGGTCGTCTACCTAATGAAATTTGATTTTTGCCCTAAAATAAAAGTAATTTTGCTAGACAGTTTATTTTAATTTTGCTTACAAAACGAAAATGTTCTAAACGTCTGGATTTGACAGCGGGTAAATGCGTCTAAGAAAATATAGTCGCAATTTCCCAGTTTTATGACATCGCTTCCGATGTAATAGTTATTCGGCATTTTTTTTATAATTTTTTGTAAGATTTGTGTACAAAAATTTTGTTGAAGTAATATAAAGTTATTTCAATCTTCAAACATCATAGGTTTAAAACTTATTTAATGAAGACGCGTTTGTCCCAATACGGGAAAATGCGTCTAAAATTACTGTTTTTAAAAAAAAGTCTAACTACTCATATTTACTGTAACTAATGAAAGGAATAATTTACTAAGTTTGTACACAGATAATTTCTTTATTTTTTTTTTTAAATAAATTTATAATTAGTGTGATTTATTTTTTTAAAGGCGAGTGAACTATTTATATGACGCAATTGCCCCGGTTGACCTTACAACGTTATTTTTTATTTATGCGAAACCTGAATATATGTTGTTTGTTCAGAATAAGCAACTGAATCGATTCCAATCATTTTTACACTATGTTATATTTTTTTCCCAAATACATTTAGAAATTGTTGCAGTGTGGATACCGAGCGCGCACACGTAGCTGACGCCATAAGTCAACGCACCGCGCTCGCCTGCCCGACCGGAGCTTTGAACATATTTTTGTAGGACAACCAAGTAGAATAGCAAGCTCATACCTTTGTGGTTTTTCATTATATCTTATTGAAATGGTGTACATAGATTCTTTACTTAAAAATACTTGACACCTGTTTTGGGTTTCGCAAAAACAAAAAATAATGTTTTATATCAAATTCAAATTAAAAAAAAATATTTTGATTAAAATACATAAATATCCATATAATGTTAGTAAAAGTAAAGCTTAGCCTAATGTTAGTAATAAATTAATTAAAGTGGGTCTGGACTCTTATCCACCTACGTAAGAGGGGCGAATCCTCCCGGCAATCATCACGAGAACCAGTTGTTGTTTTGACTGCCCCTATATCGGGCAATGCTGTAGCAGGCATATTGCTAGCTGTGTTCGGTAACATAATGTTTCATGGGTTGTATAGTGTGTTTGTATGTATTCTGCTACCGAATGAGGAATGTGGAGATCCACAGAAGAACGAGAGTAACCGACATAGCTCGAAGAATTGCAACACTGAACTGGCAGTGGGCCGGGCACATTGCCCGTAGGACCGATGCCCGATGGGGCCAACGGGTTCTCGAGTGGCGACCGCGCACGTGGAAGACGCAGCGTGGGTAGGCTCTCGACAAGGGGGACCGACGACCTGGTGAAGGTCGCGGGAAACCGCTGGATGCGGGAGGTACAGGACCGGTCGTCGTGGAGAACCTTGGAGGAGGCCTATGTCCAGAAGTGGACGTCTTTCGGCTGAAATGAATGAATAAATGAATGTATTCTAATGACTGTATGTATGGGTGCTTAGTGGTTGTGTATGGCCTGAAATAAATGGTTTTTATTTATTTCTTCTTCACAAAAAAATATTCTTCTTTACAAGAAAACGGTCCAGAAAACCGGCCTTTCCAATGACAGAGAAGCTTCCTCATGTTCTATTTACTGTTTATTGAAAATATGGAGTCGTGATAGACGACACGGTCATTGTGGCTTTTAGCACTCCAGCGTCACGCCGCGGAGCGCTAACTGATGAGACAAATAAAGAGGTATTTGCTCTTTAACCGGAGCACTGCACCACTTAACAGGACACATAGATTGTACATAAAATAGTACATAAGTACTACTGGTCACATAGCAACAGTTATGAAGTCTTCATTTAGTTCTCCGTCCAGCATTTTCCTATGTTGGGTTCAATTCTTTGTTCTTAATTCTATATTATGTATGAATTGTATGATAATGATAAATACATTATTGATAATTATTATATACATTAATGATATACATCAGTTGGCAGGGAAATCATTATATTTGTCACAATTATGTACTCTATTGGGTACAGTATAGATCAGCTATGAGAGAGGAGGAAGATCACTGGATGTAGTTAGCAAGTTAGGGAAATGAATTTACCTAATAATTATAAAATTTTTGTATTTTTAGGGTTCCGTACCTCAAAAGGAAAAGCGGAACCCTTATAGGATCACTTTGTTGTCCGACTGTCTGTCTGTCAAGACCCTTTATCTCAAGAACGCGGGGACGTATCAAGCTGAAATTCACACGAAATACTCAGGTCTATTGTCCCTTTAAGCTGTGAAAATATAAAACTTTTAAGCCGAGCCAATCAAAAGATACAGCCGATTATGTCGATATTTTCAACAAATTTTCACTCGCAAAGGAATCAAAACCTACAGGATACTTCCCGTAAACTTAGAATCTTGAAATTTAGCATGAAACATTGTCATATTATGCAAATATAGGGAAAATTGCGAAAATCACATTTTTTTAGTTATAAGTATAATATAATAAAAATATTTTAATAAAATGAAACTTACTACCTTATTTCTCACGAACGAATAAAGGTATCAAATTGAAATTTATACCAAATACCTAGGTCTATTGTCCCTTTAAGCTGTGAAAAAATCAAACTTCTAAGTTAACGCGATCAAAAGATACAGCAGTTTATACCGACACCTTAGACGAATTTCCGTCACACGCTAGGGAATCAAAACCTACAAGGTACTTCCCGTGAACTCAGATTCTTGAAATTCGGCACGAAGCAACGTTATAACAGACAGATAAAGGGAAAATTGCGAATGTGATAAATTTGAAGTTACATAAAATATTATTTTTGCTTACATGACATAAAATATTTTTTTAATAATTATAAACTTACTACCTACCCTTTTTCACATGAACGCGTAGAGATATTAAAGTTGAAATTCATATCAAACACTTCTTAAATCTAATTACTTCTAAAACGTGAAAAATTCTAAATCAACGCAAAAATTCAAAATGCTGAGGTCCCTACCTCACCTGGTGAAACCTACCTTTAATCATACCGCATATTTTGAAATTCGCCACTACTCGCAACGAAATCAAAACATAGACTACTTCCCGCTGACATTGAATATTGAATTTTGGTATGAAACAATAGCTTAAGGTAACCTAACAGAAAAACCCGAAACCTTTTAAAATTTGTGAATGGGGGCAGTAAGTAGTAATGAACGAACGTGCAAGAACTAGCCGCCTGCTGGCGCGAAGGCAGGCGGTTGGTCAAAGGAAGGGGTATCGCGGCACAGCGAGCGGCAGCCGTGCGCCATAGCCATACGCACGAGCGCTTAGATGCTGTTCGCACGTGTACCGAAATTAGTAAAATTTGCGACAATTTCTCATTGATTTTGTTTACTTCTACTTTGTTTATCAATAAACCGCTTTTTTTTATAAGTTATAAACTAGCGCTTGACTGCAATCCCGCCTGATAAGCCTGCCTGGTAAGCAGTGATGCGATCGTTGATGGTAAAGCGCGCTAGTTTATTAAGAGCCTATTCACTATAGCCTTGAAGACACTCAAATTGTAATGTGACGGAAACACCATCGCTAGCAAATTGTTCCAGTCCCTCGATGTAGGCGGTATAAAAGAGGAAGCGAAACGCTTCGTCCGGATGGCAGTGGTGTCAACAACGTAAGGGTGGAAACTCGCCGTACGACGGCTCGTCCGATGGTGGAACGGAGATGGGGGAATTAAATCATGCGATTCCCTTGCACACTCACCAGAATGCATCCTATAGAAAACCGAAAGGCTGGCTACTCTACGCCTGTGCTCCAGGTTTTGGAGACCGCTACGTTTGTACGGCGGAACCCTCGGTGTGCGAGTCCGACTCGCACTTGGCCGGCTTTTTTTTAATTTATATAATAACATAATAATAATACAGCTTTATTACATTTACATACATCAACAATTAATCAAGTGATATTAATATGTAATTCCAATAATTAAATTAAGTATACTATTTTATTTATTTATACATTATACATTAATTATATTAAGTATAATTATTCATTAAATACAAACATATAAAAATAAATATACATTAATTTGTGCAAAATATTGTTATTTTCATTGTTTTAAAAAAAAAACTGAACTAATCCAACCGAAAAATACACGGTCTGTAAAAAATTTCGGTGAAGAGGAAATATTAATTTATATAGTGTTTTAAAATTTAAACAATAAAATAAAATAACACTGAATAAATGATTTCTAAAGATAGATGTTAGTCCAGTCTTTTCAAATCCCGGCTCCTTCCGCGAAGCAGTGATCTGTAATGCTGCCAAAGGAGAAGGCGAAGCGCGTGAGAGAGCGGAAATCAGCGCCCTCACGTCTCCAACCCCAGGAGAGGCCCTGATCGGGAGACAACATCGAACTCCCGGCCACAGTAGGCGCGGGCTTGCGGTCGGCGAGCAGTCCAGCAGTGGGCATCTGGTCGGTCGTTTAGCCGTTTTTAAAGTGGCCCGAAACAGCTAGAACACATCGTGATCATCAGATCATCAGATCCCGTAGAAGATGGTTGTAAGAACTGAATAAAACAAACTAAAAATACCTATATAATAACTAATAATACACGAATAAGCTAGGTACAACTCCAGCTGTGATGCGCTCAGTCAGATTTGGCTAACTTAAAATTATGATACTTCTAAAGTAGCTAAAAACATTTTAAAATTGCCCCTTACAACATTATTAAGTAAACTAATATTTTTTGCAAGTCGCAAGTCAGAGGGAAGTAAAGAAAAAGTGGAGCATTCCCCCACAGCGCACGCAATTTGCCCGTAGATAGCTTACGATAGCTTATTAGCAATAAACAAAAAGTGGGGGCCGACACCAGCGGGTCGCGTCTGACCGACTAACTGACAGGAGGTCGCGGAATGAATACTTTATATACAACGTGTAACATAAAGGGTATATACATAACAAAGACATGGTATCTTTACATGATATCAAACGATATTGGAAGGGTTTTTTAATCCTATCACTTTATGTTAGAAAGTTATGAGGAAAAACACCGCCTGTGATAGGCTACTATCATACTAGTCGCACAGAGATATTGAAGATATTTATCGGATTTTGGCAAGTAACGTGACGGGTAACGAGTAGTTATTAACGTATGTAGTGTGCTGCCACGTTTGTTATGATTTGATTTTAAGAAACACACGAAACCGAAAATTTGGTACCAATTTTTTGAGTATTTTATTTTGAGTTGAAACCCTTCCGATATCGTTTGATATCATCTACAGATGCCATGTCCTTGGTATGTATATACCCTTTTGTTACACGTTGTATATACAGTCTCCTCCATACAGAGAAGGATTGAGCGTAATCACCACGCTTGCTCAATGCGGGTTGGCGATTTAAGACTTAAAGTCCAGGTTTCCTTAAGATATTTTTCTTCAGCTTATAATCAGTCATTGGTGTCCTAGGTATACCTACTTAGAAAGTACATGTAACTTAGAAAATGCATGTATGCCTTGAAGATACTTAAATTATATTCTGACAGAAAGATCGCTGCAGGCAGATTTGCTTAACTGCTCTTTTTATTTCGTATATTTTAAAAATAGAATATGCATGATATTAGACCCCTGTGTATCTCTGAAAGCACGTATAAGATTCTGGCTATTTTTTAATCCATTGACAATTACTGTAATGATCATTAATACTGTATACACAATATAGTTACTATAGTATTACTGTCACAAGTTGAAAAGTTTGACAAGTATAAGTGGGGATTTTTGGCGGGAAGCTTAGATGAGTGCCACGCTAAGTTTTCATTGGACTTTTAAATTATTTATAGTGTCGTTTACTAAATAAAACCGCGTGATGTATGTAGTAAAAAGAGCATTCAGTGAATAATTCATAAAGAACAGTGAAATACTGTAGCAAAGTGGCCACATTAAGGCTTTGTACCAAATCTTTCTCATAATGTTCGGTTCGCGCGGCAGTCTTTTTCGACATTAATAATTCATTACGTGACATTGGCTAAATGCACAAACCGTGCGAAGCCATAAGAGAAAGAAAGAAGAACTTTTGAAGATTTTACTTGAAATTGGCACAAAGTCATAACTAGTGCCACACTACAAAAAAAAAAAAAGTATAAGTCTTATCATGGTGGAATTGTTCAGTAACTGAGTTGTGGAATACTTGTATTCAGATGTATGTATATAAAGTACTGATATTGAGTTGCACCTGCGACGAGATGTCCAAGTGCACATCGATTAGAGTATAGCTTCCTTTTGCCTAGTAAGACGTTACTTCATCATAAGCATACAGCAGGCCACTGCTGGTCTGCGGCTGCACAGGTCTCCTCTCCTACAGAGAAGGATTGAGCATAATCACCAGGTTTGCTCAATGTTTCTCGGTGGTAGGCCATAGCATCGGCTTAGCAAGTTACCACCCACCAGACAAAGTCTTGCCGCCAAGCGATTTGTTGTGTTCCGGCATGATGTCTTGTGAAGCCGTACGGAGGACGGGTCTGAGCAGTTCTGTTGCGATGTGTAGCGGGTACGATGAGCCAAATGTTGTTGTGTCGGAAGTTTGGTCGTGGAGAGTCTCCAGATCAATCTCCCTCTGGCGCAGCATCGTCGGTCGGGTTGTTGGGTTTAACATTGCATCACCTCGCTCAACTGTCGTCATCCTTCCTATTCCTAAGTTTTTAAGTGAATAGGCTTAATAAACTAGTGCGCTTTACAATCAACGATTGCATCACTGCTTACCATCAGGCGGGATTGCAGTCAAGCACTAGCTTATAATAATAAAAAAAATGCGGCTTGGCGATTTCAGACTTAAAGTCCAGGTTTCCTCAAGATGTTTTCCTTCACCTTTTAATCAATCATTGGTGTCCAAGATATTCTTAGAAAGTACATATAACTTAGAAAAGTTACATTGGTACTTGCCTGACCTGGAATTGAACCCGGAAATTCATACTTGAGATGCTGGTATTTTAACCACTAGGCCACAACGACTTTTAGAAGTTACTTTATTAATAACTAACGGCCGCCAGCGACATCGTTCGCGTGGAGTTAGTTATGCTCTGCTTCTAGTGGTCGCAGCGTGATGTTATATAGCCTAAAGCCTTTCTGGATTAAGGGCTGTCCAACGCAAAAATAATTTTTCAAATCGGACCAGTAGTTCCTGATATTAGCGCGTTCAAACAAACAAACATACAAACAAACTCTTCAGCTTTATATATTAGTACAGATTTTTTGTTTCAACAAACATCGCTTCCTCTCACAGTTTGGGCCATCGTCAATAAATCACTAAGGTTAAAACATCATTAATATTAAATCACGGGCTCTGATTTATAAGGCGAGGGGCGGACGCGATGTGGCGCTAATCTTCGGTTTAACTAGTGACTTATTGTGCCATGCATGATAGCATTGTATCTATGGACCTTGGGCGCCTTGCATAGAACAGTATTCTAAGGCCCGTATTACAGAACTTTACTCGAGATTTAAGCATTACTTAAAACTAGTTTCTACCAATCAAATAACTTCAAAATCAAAAAATCAAAATCAAAGCATTTATTTCAAATAAACCAGTTACAGGCACTTTTGAATTGTCAGAAGGTCGGTCAGTCAATAAGATGAAGTTAGTCGCCCATTCCAAAGAGTAGGTACCTATGGAGAAGAACGGGCAAGAAACTCCATGGACACTCTTTTAAATTTTCAAGCTAATTTTACAAATATTTGATTACATCATTCATGTTGAAATCAACCGTGTGAGAACGATGCAGAAATAAATTGTACGCCGAGAGCGTCCATTATGGAAAACACACAAAAATCAATTCAGGAATTAAAATACGCCGTGGCAGCTAAGAGATGACCAGTCCCCTCCGACGGCGTCCGTTCACGAACATGACGAATGGATCAGCATCATTCAGCTCAACCATATTGAAGGGAACCTAATGACCCAACACACACGCCACCATCAGCGAGACATTTGAGTGAGCATGACATACTCTCAACAGCCAGAGCACTATCAAGTCAATAAAAAAGACTAACCCAACAAAAAAATGCCTTACAGCATATTCGTACATTGTGCTCACACGTTTGCCATGCAATTATACAATACTAAGAAATTGAATCTACACAATGCTAAGATAGTTTTGTCCAAGGTTCAGCAGCTCCAACAGTGTTCCCGAATCTGTGGAAAGTTTAGCTCCTTTGTAGCTGTACAAGTGCCGAACACCTCTGTCAGCGATACAATTCCGTAACGTACAATATGCTTTTGGCTACATAGTGTGTAATACAGGCTTTGAATTAATAACATAAACAATTACATGTTAAAACTACAAGAGGAAAAATCAGAGAACAATCAGTGTATATAATCGGACGCAGCTCAAGCCCAAGCCTTTTTGTCCTCAATATAATCCTTCACACTATAAAATGCTTTCTGACACAACTTACGTTTAATGAAGGATTTGAATTTATTCAGGCTCAGATCTTGAACCACCTCTGGAAGTCCATTGTAAAAATGTATACATTGGCATCTGAAAGAGCCACCTATTTTCTTAAGCCTTGTTGTAGGTACAATAAATTTGTGCCTGTTCCTAGTATTTATATTATGGACATCACTGTATTTTTTAAACAATTTTATATTTTTATGAGCATACAAAAGATTTTCATAAATATATTGAGACGGCACGGTCAGTACATTAATCTCTTTAAATTTTTCTCTGAGAGAGTGTCTCGGACTTAATTTATAAATTGCACGAACAGCTCGTTTCTGCAAAATAAATATTGTTTGAATATCGGCGGCATTTCCCCACAACAGAATGCCGTACGACATTACGCTATGGAAATAGCCAAAGTACACTAAACGGGCCGTCTCAACATCAGTCAAATTACGAATTGTTCTAACTGCGTATGCAGCAGAACTTAGTTTTTTGACAATTTTTCTATATGTGGACCCCATTGAAGCTTAGCATCCAGAGTTATACCCAAGAATACTGTGCTGTCTTCAGATTTCAATTCTTCGCCCTTTATCAACACTTTAGTTTCCACCTGCCTAACGTGAGGTAGAGTAAACTTAATGCATTTGGTTTTTTTCTCGTTTAAGAGTAAATTATTAACATTAAACCAATGGACTACTTTGGAGATCGCGCTATTTACATCATCAGTAACCTGCTGCTGACGTTTCAGTTTAAATAAAAGTGAAGTGTCATCTGCAAACAACACTATATCGTGGTTATCCTTTATTAGGTACGGCAGGTCATTGATGTAAATAAGAAACAAAAAAGGACCAAGAATTGACCCCTGTGGGACTCCCATTGTGACCAAAGACCCGGAGGATCTTGTTCCATTAACGTCAACGCTTTGAATCTTACCACTCAAGTAAGATGTAATAAGATCCAGTGCAGAATTCCGGATCCCGTAGTGGCGGAGTTTCCTGATTAACGCATCGTGAAGAACGCAATCGAATGCCTTAGACAAACCACAAAAGATGCCCAAGGCATCGCATTTATCCTCCCATGCATTATAGATATGTCCTAGAAGTTCAACACCGGCATCAGTAGTTGAACGACCCCTTGTAAAACCGAACTGTTTGCTATGTAATAATTTATGTTTATTAAAAAAATTTAGCATTTGGTTTAAAATTAATTTCTCAAAAATTTTACTAAAGGTAGGTAGTACAGAAATAGGTCTATAATTTGTGGGGTCTGATATACTACCTGATTTAAACAAAGGTATTATTTTACTATTTTTCATGAGATCAGGAAACTCTCCACAGTCAATACAAGCATTAAAGATATCAGCTAGAGTGGTTCTTCTTTTTCTCAGCTTCTTCTTTAATCTTAACCTTGTCATCATCATCATCATCTCAACGTTTATCCCAGTCGCATCCAAAGCTTTGACAGCTTTAGAGTCTGAGGTCCGCTTTTACCAGTCTAACTGCTGACATGGCTAAACTTCGACATTTTCCGTGAAGCGACTGCTGTCTGACCTCCACAACCCGAAGGCGACATCGAAGCATTGCAGCTGACCAATTGTTGGAAATGAAATGAAATGAGCGGCCGCGTCCGCTAACGTTACGCCACGGAGGCTGTCTAATCTTAACCTTGTATTACAGTATATATGGCCGAGCGCTGGGTGCTCTCCGCTCTTTATATCAAAAACAGTTGACTTTGTAAAGAATTGTTTAAAACAAAATTTGTCGCAAATTTTATGCTCTACAATTTTGATACTGGGTGCTACCATCATTGGAGCAATAGAAATGGAGATAATTGAAAAAAACCGATTTTCGTGACCTTTGACCTCGAATAACTTACGACGCAGACACGAGATTATATGAGACTTTTCAGACAACTTTCAGAACGCCAAAATGAAGCTGTATACGAGTTTCCAGCTTATTTCCGAGATTGACCCCTTTTTGCCTAAAGTCACTAAACTATCTTTTGGATGTCATCAAAAGATATTAGATGGATTTTTAATCGTATTTCTGCATGTTCGAAGTTATGAGAATATTTAAGACATGAAATCAAACTTTACAAATGGAAATAAACAAAACACTATTGTGGCATGTGTGTATGTGAAAAGCTTTAAAACTTGTTTCGCCCTGGGGTTTCACCCGCGTAGGTTCTCGATATGTCTTTTCGGTACATTCTATCCTATTGGTCGGAGCGTGATGTGAGTCGTCCTCAGATTGCTTTCCACGACACAGAGTATGTCTCGATATGTGTTAAACAGTCACCAATCCCCGAACCGACCACGGCTAGTGTGGTTTAACCGTCAATCGACCGGTGCCTCTGCATCTCGAAGATTATATTTGCATATGCCATGTTAGTTAGATGCGTTACATATGATACTAGCGGCCGCCCGGGCCTTCGTTCGCGTGGAGTTATTACGACATTTGTTATGCTCCGCTCCTATTGGACGGAGCGTGATGTTATATAGCCTAAAGCCTTACTGGATTAATGGGATATCCAACCCAAAAATAATTTTTCAAATCGGACCAGTAGTTCCTGAGATTAGCGCGTTCAAACAAACTCTTCAGCTTTATATATTAGTAATATAGATAAGTATAGATTAAAATCAAATATCTTTTATTAAAATTAGGCTGAGAATCAGCACTTTTTTGACATCAATATTACATAGGATAGTCCTCCAAAATGCTCCAAACGCCCGTCGACTGTATTCACCGAAGTAATTTAAGAAACATTAGAAACTGAAAATTGAGTATCAATTCTTATAGTATTTTATTTACAGTTGAATCTTTGTCTATACATCGTTTAAGTGCTTATGGATCTCAATAGGGTTTCTGTTACAAATTATATATGTAACTTGCAACCAACTGTTGGACTTAAAATTGCATCACCTCGCTCAAATACCGTCTTCCTTCCTATCCATTCAGTTTTTTTTTTGAGTGAATAGGCTCTCAATAAACTAGCGCGCTTTACCATCAAAGATTGCATCACTGCTTACTATCAGGCGGGATTGCGGTCAAGCACTAGTTTATAATTATACTATATAAAAAAAGATCCATAATAGGCAATTTTTATTTGTCAAAAGTCCGGTCCGTCAGCGTTATGAAGCTAGTTGTTCAATCCAAAGAGTACCTAATAGATAACTATGGAGTTGCAGTTTTGACCCCATATTAGAAGGCAATTTCTAACTGTATCATGGAAGGTCTAGCCTATATAAGGGGCCGCATAGACGGGCGTGTGTAGGGAGGGGAGGTAGAGAGGGGGAGGTACAGCGTGTAATATTCCGCGTGACGTGTGAACAGCCGGCCGTGCGCTGTTCATTTGTGGAGCTACAGTGTGTAGCTGAAATCCGCGGGGTAATAACACAAGATACTGACAGTAGGAATGCCTTATTTACGTTGTTCAGCACACAGATTTTGCTAACATTCCAATCAAAGGTTCAGCAATAATCTTCAAGTCATTTAAACTATAAATAATTCAAATATACTGAGAAATCACACAGATAACCCCCAAAGCAAAGCCCCAAAGCAAGTTCGTGACTTGTGTTATGGGATACTAACTCAACGATACTATATTTATAATAGATACATATATAGATAAACATCCAAGACCCAGGCCAATCAGGAAAAGATCGTTTTCCATCATGATCTGGCCGGGGATCGAACTCGGGGCCTCTACGTCGCAGGCAAGCGTGTTGACCGCTGCGCCACGGAGGACGTTAAACTGTTCAGGTTTAAGAGCGAGAGAGCGCGGGTGGGGCCGCGGAAGTCTAAATTCTTCCACGGCCACACGCGCGCCCTTGATAGAAGAGACACCGGGGTGGTTTTAGTTAGTAAGAGTCTGACAGATCCCGTCGCCCAGGGCGGCGGACATCCATTGAGGATTTCCACCCCGGGGAAAAAAAATTAGGTCAAAGTGCGCCGTGAATAGTAACAATCCCATGCGTCTGGGGAACTCATCTTTTTTTTACTTTTCCGGGGTGGAAAATCTTCAATGGATCTCCGCCGCTCTGGGGTGGGCGACGTGGTCTCTCAAACTCCTACTGACTACAAAACCACCCCTGTGTCTCTCCGGTCATGTGCGCGCGCGGAGCCGCGGGAGTCCTTGATTCTGCCGCGGCACTTGGAACTCTACTCAACTAACTTTTCAAGGTGTATATTTCACAAGTTACATGGATGAGCTGCAGCGAAATCCGTGGAACAACGGATTAAGAAAGACTGAACATGTTGCAACAAGGTGAACTGATGACCTGGTGAAGGTCGCGGGAAGCGAATGGATACAGGCAGCACAAGACCGGTCATCGTTAAAAGCCTTGGGGAGGCCTTTCTCCAACAGTGCACCTTAATACGCTGAAGAAGAAGAAGAACATGTTGCCACCAAATAGGGACCTGCATTCCAATGGTGACTAACGGATATTTTAAAGGATGCAGAGCAATGATGAGTAGAAACTGTGTTTAAATGATTAAATAACAGAATTCTCTGGTGGTTTCAATTTATAATCTCCATACTTTTCTGACTGATTACAAGGTGAAAGAAAATATCTTGAGGAAACCCGAACATTAAGTCTGAAATCGCAATCGGCATTGAGCAAGCGTAGTGATTTTGCTTCTCTGTAAAAGAGGAGACCTGTGCCCAGCAGTGGGACGATAAAAAGGTTGATGATGATGATGATGATACTTTTTCAGGCTACATTGGGCTCGTCTTCAACTCTATCCGGTTACAGATGAATACCAACATTTTAGGTAAAGCGAATTACCTATTTGACCTTCAAAATTCAGTTGCTGGATAACATGATACCCCTTGGTGATAAACTAGTGGTCTGATTTTCAAAATTCTTTGTCGTCCTCCGTAGCGCAGCGGTCAACAGGCCTGCCTACGACGTGGAGGTCCCGGGTTCAATTCCCGGTCAAGTCATGATGGAAAGCGATCTTTTCCTGATTGGCCTGAGTTTTGGATGTTTATCTATATATGTATCTATTATAAATATGGTATCGTTGAGTTAGTATCCCATTACACAAGTCTCGAACTTACTTTGGGGCTGGCTCAATTTGTGTGATGTGTCCGTATATAGTTATTTATTTATTCTCATTATGATCCTTCAAAAATCCGTGGCACGGAGGAATCTTGGTGTGTAAAAACATTGACCCATCCACAGACCGACCGTGGCAAGTTATGCTTAACCTGATGAATAGAACCGTGTGGCAGTTATTAGTAGCTGCAAGTTACTCTGTGGTGTTAATTTGTGGTATGAAATTCCCCGTATAGAAAATATTTAGTATAAAATTTCCACTGAAAGTGATCACAACACTCTGTATGCTGGCGCGTAGTTCACATAGAATTTTGACATTGACTCGCTAATTGAGGTATCAGCTCGCGGCTACCGTGCATGCGCGCGCGCCGCTTCCGGCCCGCGCGCATAGGGCTGGCACGCACGGCACGCTGCCCGCTGGAAAACACCAAGCTCACAGTTAGCATCTAGAAGTTACTCGAAGCTCCTTATGAAGGAACTCGTCGATCTAGTTTAAGAATAGAGTATTGCAAAAGCAGCATATAATGTTCCGACTAGGTACTAAAGTTGTGGTGGCCTAGTGTTTAAAAAACCAGCTTCTCAAGTAGGTCAACGCACCGTTCGCCCGCCCGATCAGAGCGTGGACCATATTTTTGTTGGGACAGCCAAGTAGGATTACAAGCCAAGAAGGAGGGTACTTTGTGGTTTTTCATGATAACTTTTTGAAATTTTCTTCATAGTGTGCAGGTTTCATTCCAGGTCAGGCAAGTACTAATGTAACTTTTTTTATGTACTTTTTAAGTATACAACGTGTAACAAAAAGGGTATATACATACCAAGGGCATGGCATCTTTAGATGATATCAAACGATTTCGGAAGGGTTTCAACTCAAAATAAAATACTCAAAAAATTGGTACCAAATTTTCGGTTTCGTGTGTTTCTTAAAATCAAATCATAACAAACGTGGCAGCACACTAAATACGTTAATAACTACTCGTTACCCGTCACGTTACTTGCCAAAATCCGATAAATGTCTTCAATATCTCTGTGCGACTAGTATGATAGTAGCCTATCACAGGCGGTGTTTTTCCTCATAACTTCCTAACATAAAGAGATAGGATTAAAAAACCCTTCCAATATCGTTTGATATCATGTAAAGATGCCATGCCTTTGTTATGTATATACCCTTTTGTTACACGTTGTATATTGGACACCAATATCTGATTATAAGGTGAGAGACATCTTGAGGAAACCTGGACTTTAAGTCTGAAATCGCCAACCCGCATTGAGCAAGGGTGATTGCGCTCAATCCTTCTCTGTGTGAGAGGAGACCTGTGCCTAGCACTGGGACGATAAAAAGGTTGATAATACTAGAACAAATTACTATGCTGAGAGCATACTGGTGGCCTAGTTGTATCGACTGCGACTTAAAAGTTGTAGACCAAAGGTACGAACCCCATCAGACGCTTTACTTTTTGTACCTAAATTATTTCATCACCGCTGCCATTGATATAATATTAAACAGATATGATATGCTCTAACAAATTAACCAAAATAAATGTGCCGATCGGAGCAGCAGCACACACGTGCAATTTTTTAATTCTGCGTACATTTCACACGTTGGCACAGTGTGAGTGAGATGGGGCGCAATCTAAAGCATAGAGAAGAAAAAGACGGCTAGTGTTTGTCGTTTGCGCTTCAATAGAATCGACGAAAACTAAAGCGACTTGCTGGACTTACCTCCTTTTGTACGCTTCATTTTCAGTGCGCTAGTGACGTATCTACCTTAGTTTAATATTATATCAATGACCGCTGCTCTCAAAACGGAGAAGGAATACATCGTGAGGAAACCGGCATGTCC
The DNA here is from genome assembly GCA_017933935.1 of Sesamia nonagrioides. Classification (NCBI taxonomy): domain Eukaryota; kingdom Metazoa; phylum Arthropoda; class Insecta; order Lepidoptera; family Noctuidae; genus Sesamia; species Sesamia nonagrioides. Next base: position 21,250 of record JADWQK010000121.1, on the reverse strand, counting down.
TAGAACCCTCCGTGCTAATAATTAAGTTAGTTGTCATATGAAATTCCCCTTTAAAGGCAAAAAGTAAAAAAAACTGTATAAAATATTCTATGGAAATATTAGTCTTATAACAAAGGCCTTTTCGGGGAAAAAGTAGGAAGCGATTGAGTCATACGCTAAGTGCTCTGAGAGCACCCACAACTTGAACTATGTACCTATGTATTTGGTTGTTTGCCTTATGACGATTCGTAGAAACTACATATTTACAAAAGCAATGACATTTATAAAAATGGCTAACTCTCGATGTCACCAAAGCCGATATGTGAGTAACCAGGGTCGCTGAATATGCTTAGTTGAATTTTCTTAAGAAACTCATGAATAAAAATTAAGTTTATTGATAGAAAACAAACATCTTCCTGTACCAGTTTTAGCTGACCTCGCTTCTTAGGAACATTTCCCTACAATCAGAAGTTAGCTTATACTGGTTACGTACAGTTTGATGTGTAGCCGTGCATACCTATACTTAGTTTATGCCTTTGATTCAATATTTGTAAGCTAAACGAATGGATAGTCTAATTGCATAAAACACATTTTTTATCATAGTCTGAATCATTCATTATGAGGGCTGTTGCTAATACATTGCTTTATAAGTTTAAAAAAATTGTCAGTGAACAACGTAAATAACGCAATGAATGTTGTTGAACTGTCAAAATGAAAGTTATTGCTAGTAGGTACTGTAAATGTGTTACGGAATTATCGTGTTGGTTCAAACATTGGTCTATTGAAGTCTTATAAACAGCTTTATTTTTTGTTTATGCGAATACAGTTTGTTCAGAATAAGCAACCGAATCGATTTCAATCATATATATCTACACCATGTTAAATTTTTCCCAAATACATTTAGAAATTGTTGCAGCGTGGTTACCGAGTCTGTAACTGGTTTATTTGAAATAAATGCTTTGATTTTGAGCGCGTACGGTAAATCACAGTACTCCGCGCAACAGCTGACGCCAGAGGTCAGCGCACCGTTCGCCCGCCCGATCCGAGCGTAGACCATATTTTTGTTGGGACAGCCAAGTAGGATAACAAGCTCATAACTTTGTGCTTTTTCATGATATTTTTTTGAAATTTTGGACTTAGATTCTTTACTTAAAAATACTGGACACGTGTTCGGGTTTGGCACAAACAAAAAATAATGTTGTATCTGTGTGTGTAACTAGTGTGTGTTTTGTACCACAATGCAGTGAATTTCAGGTTCTTGCAACCCTAACTGCACGTGAGTTTTCATCGGCAATTCGAAGCGTGGGAGGTCATTTATACAAAGACCCTTATCACGGCGGCATAAAGTCGGGATCTCTAGAACAAAAGAACGAAGCCTATTTCTTTTTGTTTTATGGAGGTACTTACAAATAGTTTTCGGGTGTTCGTTTATGAGTTCTGTTCTCACGTTTATGGTGTATGTCCTGGAGGCTGCCATCACGAGACTTTAATGTTTACATTTGTTGTTAATAAAAGATTTGTATTGAAAATTTATTCTTATTTCATAGATTTTAGAATTAAATCCTTTTATATACAAATTTATTATTTAAATAATAAATTTGTATATAATTTAAATTTATGATTAAATATATATATTCTGTTGTGTGGGATATCTATGGATAAGTCTTCAAAAATGATATCGAGTTTTCTAAAATATTTTTTTTCTAAACCGAATAGTTTGCGTGACAGACGCTTCCAAGTGGATAAAGTTGCCCCCCCCCTCTAACTTCTAAAATAAGAAAATGAAAAATCTAAAAAAAAACATATGATGTACACTAGCTTTCCGCCTGCCCGCGTGGAGTTCAATATCAAATTTTTCCGGGATAAAAGGTAGCCTATGTTCTTTCTCAGGGTCTAAAGATTGTCTGTGCCAAATTTCATCAAAATCGGTTGAGAGGTTTAAGCGGGAAAGCGTAACAGACAGACAGACAGAGTTACTTTCGCATTTATAATATTAGTATGGATTACTATAAAACTACCAACGAAAATTGTTTTGAACGAAATCTAGTAAGTAGGCTTTTTTAATACCTCGTAAATCGAGAACCGCTTATTACCACGTAATCTTTCATACAAATAACTTAAATCCTTTAATTTCATAAATCACTGTTACGGAACCCTTTGTGCGTGAGTCCGACACGCACTTGGCTGGTTTTTTAATACAAGGCATCATCATCATCATTCTAACAAAGCAGTCCAGTGCTGCACATGGTGAACAGATGACCTGGTGAGAGCAGCAGGAATCTGCAGTATTCGAGATGCGCAGGACCGGTTTTTAATATACTACGAGTAGATTATACTCTACTAGCTTTTCGCCCGCGGCTTTGCCCACGTGGAGTTCGGTTGTATTGCGCTTTTTAGATTTCCCTCGGGAATATCAAATTTTTTCGTGATATAAATTATTACTCTATTATTTAATCCGGACTTCTACCTTACGCCAGCAAAATTTCAAAGCAATCGGTTCAGTAGTTACGGCTTGAAAGCGGATCAAACAAACAAACAAACTCACTTTCTCATTATAATATGATTCATCATCGTCATCCCAGCCACATGAAGATCAATGCTGGACATAGGCCTCCCCCAAGTATTTCCAAAAAGAACGGTTGGACGTGGCCTGCATCCAGCGTTTCCCTGCGATTTTGGTCACTACATCCGTCCACCTAGTCGGTGGGCGTCCGACACCGGTACGTGGTCGACATTCAAGAACCTATAAACAAATACACAAAAAACAAAACAACAAACACAACACAACACACACATAAAAACAACACACACAACACAACACAACAAAAACATAAAAAAATGTTACATAAATATAATTATGTATTATTTATGAGATTAAGTCTGGTGACAGACAGACAGTGGAGTCTTAGCAACAGGTCCTCGTTTTCACGGTACCCTGAAAAGTTGGACTGCTCTAGACTATTTCAAATATTACACAAAGTAGGTATTGACTTTGTCATGTCTATGAAGTTTAATTAATAGCCGTCACTGTCCGACGGCGAACCTAATTCTGTCGCCAAGAACTAATCTAGAACACTGACAAATTACAAGAAAAAACCCGTGTATCAAGAAGAAAGAAAGTGATTAATTGATCAAAAATATCACAATGGACCAGTGGGTAAAGGCTTTGCTTCTAATACACGAGGTTGATGCTTCAAATCCCGGCAAGTTTACAGGCGGCAGGAGATTACTGACATCAGTGATGGTAAATGTTGTAAGGAAACCTGAATTTATAGTTACCTGAACCTTGGCTTTAAATCTGAAATCGCCACCCCGCATTGAGCAAGCGTGGTGATTACGCTCAATCCTTCTCTGTATAAGAGGAGACATGTGTCCAGCAGTGGGACGATGAAAAAGGTTGATGATGATGACTGTCAGCCAGGTTTAATGGTTGTACGTCTTTTCCGAGGACAAACACAGAGTTTACCAGTAATGAAACCAGTACATCCAGCGTCATAAGGCTGTCTTGGGAAGCCACTTATAGTCGATTCATCATCATCATATCCTCACTGTATAATCCTAGTTGCATCCGCGGCTTTCGAGTTGGAGCCCGGGGTCCGCTTTCGAGCCGCGTCCCGGCATCCCGTGGTGTGAGATTGTTGGCACGCATGTCATCTCTTACAACGTCAAGCTAGCACTTTTTTGGTCTACCTCGTTTGTTCCGGCCCGGCGTAGGCGCCATGGCAAGATATTTGTTACCAACGTAATATGCCGGTTTTCGTAAGACGTGACCGTACCAGCGTAGGCGACCCTCTTGCCGTTTGTCTGCTATGTCACGGACACGAAGACTGCCACGGATGCGGAAGTTCCTGATGTGGTCTTTTCGCGTAACTTCACACTTTATACTCCACACATTATAGCCGATAATATCGTAGAAATAGTAGACATGTTCCTAAGAACTTGTCACACAGAAATACTGTTTATTTCCAGTCCACTCTGAGTAATGTATTGTCAAGTCCAGTCCGACGCTGAGAAGGTACTCAATGATCGTCGCGTATCACCCCCAGGTAGGTAGATTGTCGCTATGGTTGCAAGAGACTCGAGGGCTGTGTTAGTGGCGAAATTATACAGAACGACAGTCGGGAACGTGCCCGCTGTGAAAGATAAAGTTAGTCAAGAAAATTATGTCTCACTGCAGTAGCAATAGTTTTTAGGGTTCCGCACCTAAAAGGGATAGCCGAACCCTATTAATGAAACTTTGCTGTCCGTCTGTCCGTCCGTCTGTCACCAGGCTGTATCCTGTATCTCATGAAGCGTAGTATCTAGACAGTTAAAATTTTCAGAGAAGTATTTTTTTTTGCCGCTATAACAACAAATAGTAAAAAAAAAGGAAAATATTTAAACCGGGCTCCCATACAACAAACGTGATTTTTTTGCCGTTTTTAAAGATAATGGTACGGATCCCCTTTGTGCGCGACTCCGAGTCGCACTTGGCCGGTTTTTATATTATTTAAAGTAAAAACTACTTTAGCACAGTTGTGATTAGTAATCTAATATTATTATAAGTGTTATAACTTTTTCAATGTAAGTAGGTACATTAATTCAAATCAAACCAAAAGCGCAGACCTCACCAACAAAATTTGTGTCCGGTCTAAATATGCTATTTAACAAATAACGATAGAAGGATTTTTTTTATAAATTTTATAATTAAAAAAAAAACCTATTGTAACCAGTGCTTGACCGCAATCCCGCCTGATGGTAAGCAGTGATGCAATCGTTGAAGCGTATTCACTCTAGCTTTGAAGACACTTAAATTGTTGTCCGACGGAAACACCGCCGCTGGCAAATTGTTCCAGTCCCTCGATGTACGCGGTAGGTATCGTTGATAGTCGATGAAATGGAAGAGTGACAGTACGATTTTGTTTGGAAACCAAAATGTATGAAGCAGTTTGTTTCTTTCAAAAAATAAAGGAATGCCTAGTTAAGCAAACTTAGCTAACTTATTAGTTAAGGTAGTTTCCCTAAAGAGCCGACTTATTATTCCACATTTTATATCTAGGTACACTACAGTTGATATTATAACTCTTCAGTTTTATTGAACAGTTGCTTTGTTTAAATGCGCCAATCTCTGGAACTACCAGTAGGATGAATTTGATAGCCCTATTCTTGAGAAATGATATATGCTATTTAGCATCACGCTAAGACCATTAGGAGCTTACCAACAAGAACTAAAGTCAGAAAGAACGCTAGCTGAAATTGAAGAAATATCGCGGGCAGGCTTCTTCTGGCTACCCGTGACGATGGTCAAAGAGTCTAGGTATAAATAACAGCTGGGACCAGCGAGTTAGAGCGTTTTCCAAAACACCTACATACATAAACATATACAGGGAAACTTTTTTTCGAGTGCGCAAAAACAAATGGGTGGCTCAGAATCAATAACAGAACAAATCTGCATTATTAGTTTAAAATAAAAAAATCATGTTTTTGTCCGCCCTAAAATCAGCAAATGAGAGACACCAATTATTCATATCAATATCGTAGTATTAGCATATGGCCGCGTAGTGAACATGCGGGCGGCGCGGGCGCGTGGGGGTCCTGTGATGTTCCCGCCGTCCCCACTCCGCCGAACATGAATGGGACCGCGTACGGTGACCATAACATCGATTTCATAATAAACATCTTTCGTTATCAATAACTATGTGTTTTGTACTAAAACATACCAAAGTAATAATATTTTTATCTATAAAACTTATTTAGCTATAAGTTGACAAAGTTTGCGCACTGGATAAAATTTTGTCCTGTATAATCAGTTTATAATGTTCCTCCCCTCCTGGGACACAGGTCTCCTCTTGGTGAGAGGAAGTGGGCCGCAATTCACATGGACGCAGCGCGGGTTGGTAGATGTCACATGTCTCCAAAGTTTTGCCTCTAGGACATGCCAGTCATGATGTTTTCCTTCACCGTTTTGAAAGCAATGGTGATTTAGCTCAAAACGGTCTCCAAAGCCTGGAGCATAGGCAAAGAGCAGCCAGTCTGTCGGTGTTCTATAGGATACATTTTGAAGAGTGTGCGAGGGAATTGCATGATTTTTTTTCCCCCCATCACCGTTCCATCATCGGACGACCCGTCGTACTGCAAGTTTCCACCCTTACGTTGTTGGCACCACAACGATCTGAACAAAGCGTTTCGCCTCTTCTTTTATACAGCGTACATCGAGGTACTGGAACAATTTGCCAGCGGCGGTGTTTCCTTCAAATCAAATCAAATCATTTATTTCAAATAAACCAGTTACAGGCACTTTTGAATTGTCAGAAGGTCGGTCAGTCGAAGATTCGGACTAGAACATAAGTGTTTGTAAGGCTAGAGTGAATAAGATCTTAATAAACTAACGCGCTTTACCATGAACGTTTCCATCACTGCTTACCATCAGGCGGGATTGTGTTCTAGCACTAGGTAGTTTATAGTTTACTAGCGGCTGCCAGCGACTTCATTCACGTGGAGTTAGTTATTGGTCGCAGCGTGATATTATATAGCCTAAAGCCTTCCTGGATTAATGGGCTATGCAACACAAAAAGAATTTTTCAAATCGGACCCGTAGTTCCTGAAATTAGCGCGTTCAAACAAACAAACAAACTCTTAAGCTTCATATATTAGCATAGATTTAAAAAAAAAATCATCAAGTAAAGAACCTAACGGGCTTCGAAGCTACAACTTACAACTTGAAGTCACCGCCGGTACCGCTAGGCCTTAAAACACAAAAATTGCTAAACTTGCGTTCACCAGCGGGTTTCCCAGTCGTACGTCGCCAGTTCTGTCGAAGGATGAATTAATTTGCGTCGTCTCCGTCGGCCATCTTGTCGCGACATGGTCCCGGCTCCCGGCACGCGCCGGCTATGCGGAGCATTCCTCTTGAGATGCTATTGTATTGACGTTTCTTTGATTAAATTGTGTCTACGTGCCTGATATTACGGTTATGAGAGTCTACCTCTACCTTGTGCCTTCTTCGTTCCTAGCGTATTTATTTTATACATTCAGCGTATAATGTTTATCACTTTAATTATTTATGTACAACGTTATTTTTTGTTTAAGCTAAACTTGCAAATAGTTTGTTCAGAATAAGCAACTGAATCGATTCCAATCATTTTTACACCATGTTATATTTTTTCCCAAATACATTTAGATTAGGGTTGTAACGGAGGCTTGTTAGCGGAGGCGGAGGCGGATGCGGAGGCGACGAGTCTCACCTCCGCGGATGCGGAGGTTAACGGAGGCGGAGGCGGAGGTGAAAGTACATATAGAAAAAATTGAAATTTATGGTTAATTAAAACAAAATTTTTATTTTAAATACGTACATTAATAGTGGTGTACTTGGTAAAAAAATATTACCTTCTTGTAATGAAAATTAAGGAGAAACAAATTGTGTTTGCCGCATTCCCGCCTCGCACTAGTTGATTCTTGACCATTTCGCGCTCAAACGCGGCCGGACGGTTGTCGAGCGTCGCAGCTTGCGAGTTATTTATTTTATAAATACGTAAATAAACCTCCGTTATAACTCCGCAAAAATTGTGCGGAGGCGGAAGCGAAGATACGATTTCTTGCGGAACTTCCGCAGTAACGGAAGCGGAGGCGAAGCTCCGTTACAACCCTAATTTAGATATTGTTGTATTTGTACACCGCGCGTGCCCGCCCGAGCGGAGCGTGGACCATATTTTTGTTGCGACAGCCAAGTAGGATAACTTTGTGATTTTTCATGATATCTTCTTGAAATTTTGTACATAGATTCTTTACTTAAAAATACTGGACACGTGTTTTGGCTTTCGCATAAACAAAAAATAATTTTGTATACTTTATTGTACACCAAAAATATACATTACTTAAAAAATAGATTATATAGTGCAAAATATACAATGGGCGATCTTATCGCTAATGCAATCTCTTCTAGGTAAAGTTATTTTATTAAACCAGATTGGCACAATATGTAAGTGCTTTAATTGATAAGTTCACTGTAGTAGTTTATACAATATGTTAAGAAAACCCTGTCCGACCCGTAAGGGTTATAAAGGTTAGGTAAACACATGACCAAATAACATATGAAATTTTACATAATCATCATAGTAACTAGTGAATTTTGAAATAATCTTTTTTTCCCGCCAATTAATTCCAACTTCCCCAAAATTTGGTAATTCTTAAAAAGTGACAACATTATTTTTGACGGTATAATTCTGAGCGAATAGCGATGCGACCGCGTGCCGCGTGCTCTGCCCCTCTTCGCCCGCGCCTGTATGGCCTATCGCACATGTTTTAAGTTACCTTTTTTTGTGAAATAATATTTATTTTTTTAGGGGGATTTTTTTTTAAGTTTAGCCCGGCTTTGTATCCATTAGTAGAATCAGTTATCGATACCTAGCAATACCTTCACGGATCGGACAGGGTTTTCTTTACATATTGTATAATAAGACGAAGCTCCATAAAATCGGCTGCCGGCAGAATTTATCACCCACCAGACAGAGTCTTGCCGCCAAACGATTCGTCGTGTTCCGGCATGATGTCTGGTGAAGCCGTACGGAGGACGGGTCTGAGCAGTTGTGTTGCGATGTGTGGCGGGTACGATGCGCCAAATGTTGTTGTGTCTGGAGTTTGGTCGTGGAGGGTTTCCAGATCAATCTCCCTCTGGCGCAACATCATTGGTCGTGTTGTTGGGTTTAACATTGCATCTCCTCCCTCAACTGCCATCTTCCTTCCTATTCACTCAGTTTTTTTTGTATTAGTGAATATGCTCCTAATAAACTAGCGTGCTTTACTATTAACGATTGTGTCACTGCTTACCATCAGGAGGGATTGCGGTCAAGCACTAGATTGTAATTGTAAAAAACTCCGTAAATGTCGTCCTCCGTGGCGCAGCGGTCAACACGCCTGCCTGCGACGTGGAGGCCCCGGGTTCGATCCCCGGCCAGGTCATGATGGAAAACGATCTTTTCCTGATTGGTCTGTGTCTTGGATGTTTATCTATATATGTATCTATTACAAATATGGTATCGTTGAGTTAGTATCCCATAACACGAGTTTCGAACTTACTTTGGGGCTAGCTCAATCTGTGTGATTTGTCCGCATATAAAAAAAAAAGTCAGTTCACGTCAGGCGCTAACTAATACGCGAAGGCTAGACTTAAAAATAGATTTTCTGGCAATTGGTTAATGAAATGAAAAGAAGGAAAAAATCACCGAATTTAAATTTAGATTAGTTTGCGACCAGGGAATCGGTGCGAATTACTTATTAAATTAAGAGAAACATCCCACGACCAGTTATTAAGCACAACCCCAATGAAAACCAACTAAAAATTCATAATGTCGTGTGCAAGGGTACAGTCAACTACAAGCACACGGCCGCGAGCCGTCGCCACGTGCCGCCTGCAGCGGTAATCTTCTAATATCTATTTATTATTGTAGCGCATGTTTGCAAGGTCATTATCGCGGCGGGGTGTCCCTACCATGTGCACCCGCCCTTATTGTTTGTTTAAACTGTAAAGGTGGAACATGCAAGTCATAAATAAAAGCAATAAATGTAAGTTTAGTGAGAATCAAAGTGTAACGGTGATCGATGGCGCTAAAATAAATGAATAATGTACTTAGCTGATGGGAAAAGAGTGTTTATTTCTTTATTAATTAGGGATGACTTACAGCTAAAACAAACTAATTAAAAATTATTTACAGTTAAAACAAAATTATTAAAAATAACTTGCAGCTAAAACAAACTATTAAAAAAAAACCGGCCAAATGCGAGTCGGACTCGCACACCGAGGGTTCCGCCGTACAAACGTAGCGGTTTACAATTTATGACGTACTAGCTTTCCGCCAGCGGCTTCGCCCGCGTGGAGTTCAGTTATATCGCGCTGTTTAAATTCCCCTCGGGAACATCAAATTTTTCCGGGATAAAAGGTAGCCTATGTTCTTTCTCAGGGTCTAAAGATTGTCTGTGCCAAACTTCATCAAAATCGGTTGAGAGGTTTAGACGGGAAAGCGTAACAGATAGACAGAGTTATTTTCGCATTTATAATACTAGCATTGATTTAGAATTTTTCACAGTTTAGAGGCAATTAGATTTAAGAAGTGTTTGATATGAATTTCAACTTTAATATCTCTACGCGTTCATGTAAAAAGGGTAGGTAGTAAGTTTATAATTATTAAAAAAATATTTTATGTCATGTAAGCTTTTGCTTTTGCTTTTGTTTATATTATTTTTAAAATATTTTAATATTTTATGTAACTTCAAATTTATCATTTTCACAATTTTTCCTTTATCTGTCTGTACTATAATATAACGTTGCTTCGTGCCGAATTTCAAGATTTTGAGTTCACGGGAAGTACCTTGTAGGCAAAGAGATTTAAGATATATAGAGATGTGTCATGTGTCAAAATGGCATAGAAAAACTGTGATCCCATGGCTCAGTTCCGCCATCTAGTACAATATAGCAAAATTAGATCGACAATTGGAGACATCAAATGGAAAAAATGAAATAAGTTTATATAAAATATATTCAGCTACTGCCCGGTAGGTGGCCAGTGTGGTCTATGTTGCCACATCCGATTTAATACCCTAGTATAGTTTCAAATCGGGTAAATAAATATTGAAAAGTAAACAAATTAAGTGAATCTTGTCTTGTACAAACAAAAACTGTTTTAGAATTTTATTCGCTACTATTCATTTACCGTGACACCGTATATTGGCATTTTAGATGTTTTATGCTTACGAATTATTTTAACGCTCAGTTTATTGCGATTTTTGAGTGTAACAGACCTTTTAGGCCATTAAGCGCATTTTGTTTTGCAATTTTCGTTTGCATTTCGTTTTTAGCAAAATTATTCTTTTTACACGTTTGTTTGCAAATATTTTTAAATGGCAATGCAAAAAACTGTGGTAGGGTTTGTATCATTTCGATATAAAGTTATTGATAATATTCAAAGAAGTTACTACGACGATGTTTTGTCGCATTATGATAGCTTGAAACAAAAAATTAGGAAGCAGAGTAATTATGGGTAATTTTAAGTTTACAAGTTTCTTATTTATATAATTCTTTTAACATAATAGGCGTTACTGCTTATTTTTTAATTTTTAAATAATTCATTTATAATCAATATATAGGAAGGTCGTTTATGCCTTTGTGATAGAACTCTGAGGATCTAGACTGCACAAACTGTGTGAAAGCAAAACAGAACCTCCTGGGAAGAAAACTTCTTGTCACGTAGATAATTGTCCAAATCACGACAAAAATGGTAGTCTGCTGGAGCAAGCTTTACCAGATACGTACGCCATTATCTTTAAAAACGGCAAAAAAATCACGGTTATTGTATGGGAGCCCGCCTTCAGTATTTATTTTATTTTAATTATTTATTTGTAATTTGAATATATAACCAAATATTCTGTGAACATTTTAAGCGTCTATCTGTTTCCGTTATTAATATGGAGCAAAACACGGCAAAAATTCACGTTTTTTGTATGGGAGCCCCCTTAAATATTTTATTATTTTTATTCTTAGTACTTGTTGTTATAGCGGCAACAGAAATACTAACACAATCTCTGGAAATTACAACTGTCTCGCTATTACGGTTTATGAGATACAGCCTGGTGACAGACGGACAGACGAACAGAGAATTCTCATGAATAGGGTTCGTTTTACCTTTTAGGTACGGAATCCTCAATATCACAAAGTAGCTCGCAATCATTGTACTACATATACGTACCTACATATTTTATGAATATATTTCATTATAAATAAGTTATGTAATCTATGTACTTATCCACTTAACCGTAAACTTTATTCCAATTTTTACGGTTAAGTAGAAAAGTACTGAAATTAATAACTTACTATTTCATTTCTAATACAAGGTACCGATTCTTTTTTTTTTAAATTTGATCGACAAGTCTTTCCAAAGTAGATAACTTCTCTTTTAAAATGCATTGAGCATAATTTCGACGAATGAGACGGAAGCCAATTTTCTTCTCTACGGTCTATCTGGACAATTCGTATCTACTTTTTCCCTACAACATTATTTTTATTCAGAAACCAAAAATAACAAAAACCTAGATAAATGAATAGTAATTGTTCATTCAATTTTGTTTATTAATATGATATGATTATGTTTAAGTAGAGTTAATAATAAATAAACTTGAAATATAGTAATATTTTAAGTTTATTTAGCTATATTTTAAATGTCAATAAAATACAACAAAATGTATTCATCTTAATAAGTATTATCGATAACTAAATCGATAAACAACATTACTACATCTCTACAAGAAAATAGTAAAACTACTCAACAACAGAAGGCGCTTATTACAATAATGGAAAATTTTCTAGAACTATTTAAGATTTTTTTTTTAAATTTGAATTGCAGACGAAATATAAATAATTCATAGAAAAACATTCCGAAGTTAGGTCCAGTCGTTTTACTATAACGAGATGTACAGTAACACAAAGCGCAACATGGTATATTTCCTTAGAAAATGTTTATTCTTGGTGGACACAAATTACGTCCTGACGCGCAGACTAGACTGAGCGCCTTTTAACCAAGTCGATAAAAGTATTGGCTTACGATTTTGTTCGTGATGTCCTATCTATTGTAAATATAATTTTAATGTCTTTGCTTGTAGGTTTTGATTCCCTAGCGTGTGACGGAAATTCGTCTAAGGTGTCGGTCTAAACTGCTGTATCTTTTGATCGCTTTAACTTAGAAGTTTGATTTTTTCACTGCTCAAAGGGACAATAGACCTAGGTATTTGGTATAAATTTCAATTTGATACCTTTATTAGTTCGTGAGAAATAAGGTAGTAAGTTTCATTTTATTAAAATATGTTTATTATATTATATAACTAAAAAATGTGATTTTCGCAATTTTTCCTATATTTGCATTATATGACAATCCTTCATGCCAAATTTCAAGATTCTGAGTTTACGGGAAGTATCCTGTAGGTTTTGATTCCTTTGCGAGTGTTGAAAATTTGTTGAAAATATCGATATATCGGCTGTATCTTTTGATTGGCTTGGCTTAGAAGTTTGATATTTTCACAGCTTAAAGGGACAATAGACCTAGCTATTTGGTATAAATTTCAATTTGATAACTTTATTCGTTCGTGAGAAATAAGGTAGTAAGTTCCATTTTATTAAAATATGTTTATTATATTATGTAACTAAAAAAATTAGATTTTCGCAATTTTTCCTATATTTGCATTATATGACAATGCTTCATGCCAATTTTCAAGATTCTGAGTTTACGGGAAGTATCCTGTAGGTTTTGATTCCTTTGCGAGTGTCGAAAATTTGTTGAAAATATCGACATATCGGCTGTATTTTTTGATTGGCTTCGCTTAGAAGTTTGATATTTTCACAGCTTAAAGGGACAATAGACTTAGGTATTTGGTATAAATTACAATTTGATAACTTTATTCGTTCGTGAGAAATAAGGTAGTAAGTTCCATTTTATTAAAATATGTTTATTATATTATATAACTAAAAAAATGTGATTTTCGCAATTTTTCCTATATTTGTATTATATGACAATGCTTCATGCCAATTTTCAAGATTCTGAGTTTACGGGAAGTATCCTGTAGGTTTTGATTCCTTTGCAAGTGTCGAAAATTTGTTGAAAATACCGACATAATCGGCTGTATCTTTTGATTGGCTTGGCTTAGAAGTTTGATATTTTCACAGCTTAAAGGGACAATAGACCCGAGTATTTCATGTGAATTTCAGCTTGATACGTCCACGCGTTCTTGAGATAAAGGGTGGTGACAGACAGACAGACAGACAGACAGACAGACAGACAGACAGACGGACAAAAAAGTGATCCTATAAGGGTTCCGTTTTTTCCTTTTGAGGTACGGAACCCTAAAAATGAGTTACAGTTAAAACAAACTAATCAAAAATGAGTTACAGCTAAAGCAATCTAATTAAATATGACTTACAGCTAAAACAATCGAATTAAAAATGCTTTATGGCCAAAACGAACCGCTAATTAAAAATCATCACTTTTAAGTGCGCTGCTTGCGTCAGACGTGGGTCGTCTGACTTTTAGTAGAAACTATCATTGCTACAAAGTAAAACGCCCGCCGGGGTTCGAACCCCCGAACTCGTAAGACAGAGTCGATACCAGTGAGCCACCACCAGCACATTTTCCTCCAAAATGATTCCTTTTTTTGTGTTTTTTATTGCGTCTTGTCCGAACACTAATTGTTAAGTAAGCGTGGTCTGTATGAGGTGATGTAGCAGGTAATGGATGCAATGAAACCAACGGGATCACATGAAAACAGTAACTTTATTGTAAAATAAACCAAATATCACCGCACAATGCCACGGAAACGAAGAACTGAAGAAAAATAATTGAAAAACGTCAAAACATTTGACTTAACAAAAAACAAACTTAAAAAATTATAAATTAAAAAAAAACGAATGACTAAACCAGCCAGTAGCCAACACTAATCATGCGTATTTTCCTTCATTATTTGAAATTTCATATTTTTTCATTATTGGGGAATTGCATGATTTAATTCCCCCATCTCCGTTCCACCATCTGACGACCTGTCGTACGGCGACTTTCCACCCTCACGTTATTAACACTACTACGATCCGGACGAAGCGTTTTGCTTCTTCTTTTATTCCGCGTACATCGAGGGACTGGAACAATTTGCCAGCGGCGGTGTTTCCGTCACATTACAATTTGAGTGTCTTCAAGACTAGAGTGAATAGGCTCTTAATAAACTAGCGCGCTTTACCATCAACGATCGCATCACTGCTTACCATCAGGCGGGCTTACGGTCAAGCGCTAAATTTATAACTTATAAAAAAAAATAACCAGCAATCTGTAAAAATGGCCTCAGGCGGTCCATCAGTTAACTTTGCTACAAAATTATCAATTACCAGTAAATTGTGTGATTGGCGTTTAGTCACCCGCGGCTCCGGCGGCGGCGGGGTGGGGCCGTGCATATAGTGATGGTTATAGCCCGGCCTGTGGGGCCGTGCATATAGTGATGGTTATAGCCCGGCCTGTCAGCCACCACCCAGCCATTATCTTGTTAGCTGTCAATCAAAATTAGACATTTTGTCCTGCAGTGTGATTCTGTAACCATCTTCCAGTGAAATAAGCATGGAGTAGACTGTGGTTTTCCATCTATTGCTAGAGATTGACAATATTAACATATTCCTTCTTTTTTCAGCCTATAGAGGGAGCCTATGGAGTGAGCTATTTTCCATCTATTGCTAGAGATTGACAATATTAACATATTCGCTTTGTAGTGTTATTTTATTAACCTACATATGCCCACTTCTTCATACTCATATATCATTCATTTCTGCAGGTCACTTAATACGCATTCCAGTATTATGAGGCGCTGTTCTGATAATATTTTACTACACCAAGACTCATTATTCTGCTTACAGACACGGTCCTCAACTTCAAGCCTAAGTTTCGGCGACTTGGCGATAACTAGGCGTAAGAAGTTGTACCTGTGCTGTATCGTATTCATTTTTCCTACACAACACAACGCTATAATTTAATATGTAGTTATATTTACATATTTACAATAATATTTTCATTGTTATGACAGTTTTTGACAACGCTGTTGATTATGTCTCTATGACAACCCTTTTTCTTCTAAATTCTTAACTGCCCGCTATCTTTCTATCGGATTTGTTATTCCGAACTCCTTTACGGTATTTTATATTACTTTTAAATATTCAAATATTCAAAATTTTGTGGAATGCTGTTCTGCGAGGTTTCTTAAGAAGCCCTCGCAGAACGTTGACAGTTCAGCTTCGGTTCAGCTTGAGTCGCGGCCTGGTGCTTACATGTGCTTACTAGTATATTTATAGAGTGTTTTATCTCTGCAGAGCCCTCCTAGGGTTACCCTCTCCCTCGCGGAGAGGGGACCCTCCTATCGTGCTGCTGCCGGCTCTCCGTTGCAGGGGCCGGTCCTGCTGTATTTCTGCTGCCTGGTACTGTCTCTTTTGGCGGCGCCACCGCCTCTGATGGCGGCGCCGCTGCTGTAGCCGGACCTCTGCCGCGGGAGCCGCTTTTCGCTGCAGTCTTTGGATCTCCGCTGCTGTTGTCAGCCCTCTCGGCCGCCCCGCTCCTCCACAACTCTTCTGCGACCCTCAACCGCCTGCCTACAGCTGTCGCCGGCCCTCAGCCGCTGGGCTTCAGCCGCCGAGCCTCTGCGCCGGCCCTCTTCGCTGACCCTCAACCGCCTGCCTTCAGCCGCCGGGCATCTGCGCCGGCCCTCTTCACCCACCTTCAGCCGCCGGGCCCTCTGCGCGGCCCTCCCCCGCCGAGGCCGTCACTGAAGCTTTACTTTTTATATTTTATTGTGTACCTTTTATATTTTACTTGTACCTCACCTCATTCATCATTTTTATACTTTTATTTTTATTTGCTTTTGCTATTTATTTTATTTAATAAATTCTTTGTTTTCGTCCCTCTTCCCTCCTCTTTTACTGTCCAACACGACAGTTTGGCGCCCAATTCGCTCTTACCCACTCCTTTCTTTCTAAATTCCAAAAAACACTTCATCTAGTGTCTCAATTCTTTGGCTTAACATTTTGGCATCTATCTTTAAACAATATTATACTAACCTTTCATTCTTCCCTTACAGGAATTCTCTAATATTTTATTTTTCTTTTCACAGCGTTGTTTCTACTGTCTAACACACTAATTATTCTAATTCTCCACAGCTTCACCTACACCTTCATTTCAGCTTCACCTATTTATGTAAATATGTATATAATTTTATTCTTCAACTATGTATATATTGTACATATTTCTTCACCTTGAGATGGCTCTAAACCATCTCAAGTTCTACCTTCTCTCAACTATTGGCTCTACAGCCATAGTTGATGTCTTCATGGAGCGGTTTGCTTCACCCTTTTCTTCATTCTTTAAAAATGTCTTTTTTTTTTCCATGTCTGGAGCGGCTGACAACTCCGTAAATAAGCCTTATCGTCATTTTAAAACTCACTTCTATGAGTGGCAGTCATTGATTGTGAACTCCACCCATACCTGTATGAAGAAGATTGCTTGTCAGAGATAGTATGAATGGGTGAATGGGGATGTCTGAATCTGTGAAGTGAAGTTTTACGGTCCCTTTAGGAATTCTTAATCAAAATTTTCTCTAGTTGAAAATTTTTCCAGGGTCGGGGGGAAAATGTAGTGTTATTTTATTAACCTACATATACTTACTTCTTCATACTCATATATCATTCATTTCTGCAGGTCATAATACGCATTCCAGTATTATGAGGCGCTGTTCTGATAATATTTTACTACACCAAGACTCATTATTCTGCTTACAGACACGGTCCTCAACTTCAAGCCTAAGTTTCGGCGACTTGGCGATAACTAGGCGTAAGAAGTTGTACCTGTGCTGTACCGTATTCATTTTTCCTACACAACACAACGCTATAATTTAATATGTAGTTATATTTACATATTTACAATAATATTTTCATTGTTATGACAGTTTTTGACAACGCTGTTGATTATGTCTCTATGACAACCTTTTTTCTTCTAAATTCTTAACTGCCCGCTATCTTTCTATCGGATTTGTTATGCCGAACTCCTTTACGGTATTTTATATTACTTTTAAATATTCAAATATTCAAAATTTGGTGGAATGCTGTTCTGCGAGGTTTCTTAGGAAGCCCTCGCAGAACGTTGAGAGTTTTTGAGTTCAGCTTGAGTTCAGCTTGAGTCGCGGCCTGGTGCTTACATGTGTTTACTAGTATATTTATAGAGTGTTTTATCTCTGCAGAGCCCTCCTAGGGTTACCCTCTCCCTCGAGGAGAGGGGACCCTCCTATCGTGCTGCTGCCGGCTCTCCGTTGCAGGGGCCGGTCCTGCTGTATTTCTGCTGCCTGGTACTGTCTCTGTTGGCGGCGCCACCGCCTCTGATGGCGGCGCCGCTGCTGTAGCCGGACCTCTGCCGCGGGAGCTGCTTTTCGGTGCAGTCTTTGGATCTCCGCTGCTGTTGTCGGCCCTCTCGGCCGCCCCGCTCCTCTACAACTCTTCTGCGACCATCAACCGCCTGCCTACAGCTGTCGCCGGCCCTCAGCCGCTGGGCTTCAGCCGCCGAGCCTCTGCGCCGGCCCTCTTCGCTGACCCTCAACCGCCTGTCTTCAGCCGCCGGGCATCTGCGCCGGCCCTCTTCACCCACCTTCAGCCGCCGGGCCCTCTGCGCGGCCCTCCCCCGCCGAGGCCGTCACTGAAGCTTTACTTTTTATATTTTATTGTGTACCTTTTATATTTTACTTGTACCTCACCTCATTCATCATTTTTATACTTTTATTTTTATTTGCTTTTGCTATTTATTTTATTTAATAAATTCTTTGTTTTCGTCCCTCTTCCCTCCTCTTTTACTGTCCAACACGACACCTTCTTTTTCAGCCTATAGAGGTCCACTGCTGGACAAAGGCCTCCTCCAAGTGTTCCCACAATGACTGTTCTTTTACTACCCGCATTCATCGGCTTCCCGCGACCTACACCAGGTCTTCCGATACGTGGCCGCCACTCCGGAACTTTACTACCCCATCGGCTATCGGTTCTATGAGCAATGTGCCCTGCCCACTGCCACTTAATTTTAGCGACGCGAAGAGTTATGTCGGTGACTTTGGTTCTTCTGCGGATCTCATTCCATATTCCCAGTTATCCATATCCTAGTTATTAAAAATTACTGTTTCTGTAAAAAAAAAAACTAACAATACTAACCTGGACATGCTGATAAGCATTATGTATGACCACCCTTAATAAAGGTAGCGGTAGTACATGCGCCTATATGGCAAATTAACAGAACCTAAACACAGACCCTTAGCCCTACAGTCCTTATGACCCTAAGTCCTATAGGCCATACAGCCACGACTTTTTTTTTTTTCGGGGTGGAAATCCTCATAGGATGTCCGCCGCCCTAGGGTGGGCGACGGGGTCTGTCAGACTTTTACTGACTAAAACTACCCCGGTGTCTCTTCTATCACGAGCGCACGTAGGGCCGCGGGAGTCTAAATTCTTCCGCAGCCCCACACTCTCGTGCTGGCCCGGTCTGCCCGGGCCTCGTCTCCGGCACGGGGTAGTGGGGTGTTAAGCTACCCCGTGCATCGCCTCAGGGGCGCGCGCTGACACTCGCGCGCGCCTCCGCCTCGGGGTCCATCGAATAGGGGGCGGGGACTTCCCCATGTCCCTCGCCCCTGGACCCATTCATGTGGGGCGGAAGAGGGCGTTATCCGCCCTTCTTCGGCGCCCGGTGCGTCTTCTGCGGCCCGGGAAGGGAGTTGAGATCTCCCTCTCCCGTTCCGCAGCTTCCTTCTGCGACATCACATCCTCGCAGAAGGACACCACCGCGTCCCACGACTCTGCGCTGCCGGCCATCCTCCGCACTACTTCCGGCAGCGTCAGGTCGCCTCCTACTTCATTTGTGAGGACACGGCGCTGCTCCTCCCAAGCTACACACTCGGAGAGCGTGTGCTGCGCCATGTCCTCCCCGCATTGGACGCAGTGGTGGCACCGAGCGTCCGGCTCCCTGCCTAGGCGACACAGGTACTTGCCGAAGCAGCCGTGCCCCGACAGCACCTGAGTCACCCTGAACGACAGGGAGCCGTACCTTCTCCCGAGCCAGTCGTCGAGTATTGGCCGGATCGCCTCGACGGTAGCGAGGCCGGCGGTAGGGCGCATAAGCCTCTGCCGCCAGTCCGCCTCCGCCACCAGGACCTGACGGAGCTCCCCTCGGCGCAGCTCTATCTGCCGCTGCGCCGGACTGGAGCCCCGTGTCCGCTCTTCCTCGCGCCATGACCTACCATATAGTTTGTAATGAATAAATATATAAATAAGTGCGGGATGTCTGCACCAAGAGACCTAAGGTAACAGACGGATAGTGGGTTGGATTTCCAGGTAAGGGTGAAGGGTCTCACTGCCAGTCCAGCAGACTCACAGGACTGATCAGAGATGGCTAAAGAGGTCTTGGCCACAGTGAGGGGTAATAAGACAAGAATAAATTCTAATCTGATTTATTATTATTATTATTAATCTATTTATTTCGAGCAACCAGACTCATAGTGTTAGTTACAAGTGCCTACAAACTATGTTAGTAATACTTACATTTACAAACAATACAAAAGCAGCAGTGGTTCACAAACTGACAGTCCAAAACATTTCTTGTTAAAAACCCCACATTTTAAAATTATTTGAACAGCGCAATTGTTGGCCCCGATAAGTGTCCCAATTTTGAATTATCTAAAAATATTGAAATTGTCAAATCGTAAAATAAAATGTTAATTAAAATGTCAAAATATAAAATACAAAAATACAAAATGTCCAAATTCAAAACAAAATAATAATAATGTCAATTCTACCTGCCCCAAGATTGATAAACGGGTGCATGTAAGGCCTGCCAGTGCTGCATGAAAGGCCCGTCCAATCTGCTGGCAACAACGGTAAGAAGACTGTTGCCGCTGTCCCGCACTCTACTCGCCATCGAGGACGCCCTCTTGCGCATACTAGCATAAAAACAGTCTATGCGGACGCTCGCGAACATTCCCGACGCGCTGCAAAAACGAGGCAGCCGCAGCAGCGCCCTCAGTGCGTTATTATATTGAACGCGGAGAGCGCCGTAGGATTTCTGCAAATATGACACCCACAGACTACTCGTATAAAAAGATGTGCAGTAGGCTCGAAACAAGGTGATCTTCACACTCTTGGAGCTGCGAGCAAACCTGCGGGCAATCATATTCGCCCTCACCGACAGCGCCCTCCTTTCTCGTTCAATATCAGCGTCGTCCTTCAGGTCGGACGTCACAATATGGCCCAAATATTTAAACGAATGTACCCGCTCCAAGGACACCCCACATAGCCTTACTGGTGGAACCTCAGTCGGACACTTAGAACCCGCATTGAAAACCATAAGTTCGCTTTTTTTACATTATATTTTAGGCCATGAGTAAGCGCGTACGTTTCGCAAATGCTTATAAGTTCTCTGAGTCCCCCAATTGACGCACTCAGCAGCACCATACCATCAGCGTAGCTGATGTTGTTAAAGCAAACATCATCAACATAGCATCCAACATGGCGGCTGCTGAGCCCGGCAACAAGTTCATCAATATACAGATTGAAGAGCGTTGGTGAGCTCAATCCTCCTTGCCTTACCCCGCACTCCAACCTGTACGAGTCCGACAGAGCTCCCGACCATTTAACATTATTGACCTGGTTCCCATACCAGTGCCGGAAGATCTTAACAACTTCAGGCGCAACTTGTCTGTCGATCAA
>JADWQK010002315.1:0-54751 GCA_017933935.1 Sesamia nonagrioides | reverse complement strand
ATCTCCTCATTTCTGATTCGATCACGCAAAGAAACTCCTAGCATAGCTGTTTCCATTCCCCTTTGTGTGACTCCAGCTCATAGCCAGCTGCTTTATATAAATTATTATGAATACATGAATAGCAGCAGATATTCAACCTGCTGCTATTCATGTATTCATAATCATTTTTATGTGGTCAGTTTGAAATCTGACTTAGTTGGGAACAGCTTAGAGGCAACTAAAATGATAAATTTCGCTCCAATTAGAATGTCTAGTTTGACAGATAATCAATCAATTGACAGATCATTTTTATACGTCTGACGGATTTGGAATGGAAAAATAGTCAAAAATTCAAAAATATTACTCGAATAAAATTATCTGGCATTGGAAAGATCAGTCCTCACTAAATTCACGTCTGTAAACCTCTGAGAACTAATAATACCTTTTTAAATTATGACTGAAAAGATTCCTATTGGCAAAAACGGCTGGATACACATCTTTGGCCGATATTTAGCACTGCGCGAACTCTACGCCCTGGCGCAGTCTGCATTCATAAGGTCATCAAGTGCACAAGCGACGGCATGCAGCACAGGATGGAATGTGGACCATTATCTGCGAATAGGTGCCGCATACAGCCTGGTCCAGACCATGACTCCTTCTGCAAAGCAGTGATGCTGGCAAAAGAGGGGTGGAGCTCGTGAGGAGGTGGGAATCTCAGCACTCTCGTACCTGTAGTCGATACAAGAGACGCACTGGTCGCGAGACAAAACCGAACTCCCGTCCACCGTAGGCGTGGGCTTGTGGGCGGTAAGGACCAGGCCCGGGTCGAGGGCGCGTCGTGTTTCACGCCAGAACATAGTGTCAGAGTCCACAAATACCGATGCCGCCAGGGCTGCGGGTTGGTTAAAAGAGAAACTGTAGCCCTGGCGAACAGGTAAGTGAAGGAACATGCCCTTCCGCTCCGTCATCTGATGATTTCCTATCCACACAAAAAAGGTGCACACATATGCACATTATGTACTTCAGATCTGAACCGGCTTTAAACCTCATCTGCGTGATTGTATTTGCTCCGACGGCCATGGGTTCGAAGCATGGAGCAAATATATTGCTCCATGGTTCGAAGTCAATATAAAGATTTACAATTCAGTCCTGCCATAGATTATTTTTTATTTATATATAAGTTTATAATCCAAAACCATACATTACGTAATGAATATATACATACGTACAAACATAAAGCAACTTGTAATGGTAGAATAGAGTGTTCAATAAATAAATAAATAAAATACATAATAATATCTAAATTAATTCTTTCTTTCTTTCTTATATTTACATACATACAGCATATATAACTCAGCAACGAAAACTAAAAGCAGACTATAAATTACATTGTGCTATGGAGGCGTCAATATTGGAAGAACTAGCTAGAAGTACCCAATTCATCATCAATCTCTGCTGAGCGTTTTCACAACTAAAGGGTGTCTTAGTCAGGGCACGCCACAATAGCGGCGGTAAGTCCCCTCTTTGAGGAGTGGCTAGAGAGGCGCCACGGCGCCCTCACCTTCCGCCTGACGCTGGTCCTCACCGGACACAGTTGTTTCGGGAGGTTCCTGTTCCGTATAAATCGGGAGAAAACGCCAGGGTGTCACCATTGTGTGGATCGCCCTGAGGACACGGTGGAGCATACGGTGGAGGTCTGCCCGGCTTGGGTAGAGTACCTCCGTGTCCATGTAGCGTGGGCCATGGTCCGGAGCGAGAGTACATGGCAGGCCGTCACCTCCTTCTGCGAAGCAGTGGTGGTAGCAGCGGAGACGCCCTGATCGGTAGACGTCCTCGAACTCCCAGCCACCGTAGGCGCGGGCCTGCGGGCTGTGAGTAATGGGCAGCTCACCGCTCGGTAAAGACCAGGCACGAGTCGACGGCGCGTTGAGTTTCAGGTGGCATCGACATAAGTTTTCACAATTATAATGCGTTGTTCTTTTAAAAAGCGGACCCGGGCTCCAACGCGAAAGCCGCGGATGCAACTGGGATTATACGCTGATGATGATGATGTTCTTTCAAAAAGCGCTCCACTTTTTAATAATGTGAATAAACAGAGATGACTGCTGTTAAATTTCAGAGCTGCCATTTGCATGAAAAACAAAATCCAATTTTAAAAACTGCACTATTGACCTTCTGGGTGCTGACGACCTGTAATGACTGTCAAAGAATACTATGACTAATAAACCCAAATAATATTTTATATTATGGGTCACGTACACAAACATATCTTCTAATTTTGTGATGTCTCTAAGCGATATTCAACCTAAAAGGCTAATCGCTCTAAGATTGAATATCGCTTGGACGTTAATTACGAGATCAGCAAACAACATCGCATCATGTTTATTTATCCTCTTCATAGAACACCCTCGTTTCACGAGTCAAATTCATTTCCGATGTAATAGTAGGCGAAGCTATCGCCATCAACCCGGCACAGATTCAGACCCCGGGTTGCTACTGGAAAATTTTAAATAGAGCTCACATGATAGAAGCAACAGAAATATGTAACGAAGAAATGTAACCCATATTATGATTATTTTTCTCGGTGGTAGGCCATGACATCGGCTGCCGGCAGAAGTTACCACCCACCAGACAAAGTCTTGCCGCCAAGCGATTCGTCGTGCGTGTCGTTTGGGTATTTTGGGTGTTCCGGCATGATGTCTGGTGAAGCCGTACGGAGGACGGGTCTGAGCAATTGTGTTGCGATGTGTGGCGGGTAAGATACGCCAAATGTTGTTGTGTCGGGAGTTTGGTTGTGGAGAGTCTCCAGATCAATCTCCCTCCAGCGCAGCATCGTTGGTCGTGTTGGTCTTGGGTTTAACATTGCATCACCTCGCTCAACTGCCGTCATCCTTCCTATTCCTAAGTTTTTTAAGTGAATAGGTTTAATAAACTAGTGCGCTTTACCATCAACGATTGCATCACTGCTTACCATCAGGCGGGATTGCAGTCAAGTACTTGTTTAAGTATAATTACTAAAAAAAAAAAAAAACTAGTTTAGGCCCGTCAAATTAGTCCGCGCCTGACATAAATGGACGTGTTATTAGTCGCCGTGTTTTTAATCGGCTCCTCCAAAACGGCTGAACCAAATTTTAATGAAATTTCGTACATACGTTCTTTAGGAATCATCATCATCAACCTTTTTTATCGTCCCACTGCTGGGCACAGGTCTCCTCTTATACAGAAAAGGATTGAGCATAATCACCCAGCTTGCTCAATGCGGGTTGGAGATTTTAGGCAAAGTCCACATTTCCTCAAGATGTTTTCCTTCAACTTGTAATCAGTCATTGGTGTCCAAGATATACTTAGAAAGTACATATAACTTTAGAAAAGTAACATTGGTACTTGCCTGAACCCGCGCACTCATATTTGAAAGGCTGGTGTTTTAACCACAAGGTCACCACGACTTATCCTTTTCTTTAGGAATGAGAATAGGTTTTTTTTTTTTCTATTACTACTACTTACGCTGGTGAAACCGCAAGGCGCCCCTAGTATACAACGAGTAACATAAAGGGTATATACATAACAAAGGCATGGTATCTTTACATGATATCAAACGATATTGAAAGGGTTTTTTAATCCTATCTCTTTATGTTAGGAAGTTATGAGGAAAAACACCGCCTGTGATAGGCTACTATCATACTAGTCGCACAGAGATATTGAAGACATTTATCGGATTTTGGCAAGTAACGTGACGGGTAACGAGTAGTTATTAACGTATTTAGTGTGCTGCCACGTTTTTTATGATTTTATTTTAGGTAACACATGAAACCGAAATTCGGTACCAATTTTTTGAGTATTTTATTTTGAGTTGAAACCCTTCCGATATCGTTTGATATCATCTAAAGATGCCATGCCCTTGGTATGTATATACCCTTTTTGTTACACGTTGTATATGTGTATTGAGGTTATGAGCTGCTGCATCTCATAAGTGGGAGGATACCTGTCACTCACTGTCAAAAAAACTTCAAGTATTGCGTATCGATCATGTATGTTATCATGATTACGAACCTCATTTGTCTGGGAGTGGTCGCCTACCACTTCGACTGCCTACAGTCATTTCATCACAGTCTAAATCAAATTGAACTTTATTCTCATTCTAAAAAGGTCGGTCTTGGATTGCTGCCAGTGACAAGTCTGTCATAATCAGAATGATATTTATTTTTATTTTTTTTTCTTTAATAAATACGTTGTCCTACATGAGAAATTACTAACACTTAAACTTTAAAGAGCCAGACTCGAAACAACTACCTGTAGGCTATACTATACAAATATTTGTTCCGTGCGGGAATTGAACCCACTACACACAGCGCAGCAGCCACTGCACCAACTGTGTCCCCAAGATTATAATAAGGTCGGTGTTGGATTACTACCATTTACATTTAGTCTGCCAGAAAAACCGTATATGCAAGCATTTTTTTAAACCTTAGTTTACACATTTTAGTACATTTTAGTAACCTTGGTATAAACATCCTGAATTTATCTTATTCATAAAGCATAGAAGATAACATAATCGTTTAGTCCAGTCAAATTAAGATACAAACATCATCATCATCTCAGCGTTAATCCCAGTCGCATCCGAAGCTTTTTCAGCTTTGGAGTCTGGGGTCCGCTTTACCAGTCTAACTGCTGATTTTGGCTAAACTTTGATATTTTCCGTGAAGCGACTGCCGTCAGACCTCCACAACCCGAAGGCGATATCGAAGTATTGCAGTTAGACCAATTGTTGGAATTTTGAGGTAAGATTAAAGATACAATAAAGATAGATAAACCTGATGCTGGGACTGAGCTGCTCGCTCTACTAAGCAAGCAATATGCGACATTTTAATCACGGTTTTTGTTTAAATCACGTAAATTGATTGTTTTTATATATGTTGTTATTGTAAACATTTTCATTTTTAATGTCTGGACTTGAAAAAAGACGATGATCCCTGAGTTTGTTTCGACTTTTCTTCTCAGAGGTAGTCAGTTAGGAAATGCCGGCTCCATCTAGTTTAAAAAAATATGACGTGGAAAAGTGATCAGTGATCCTATTTGCGTAATAAATGATTTCATTTCATGCTTGATAGACAATTTAGACGCTATTATAACATATCTACTAAAATACGCCTCTAGAACATGCCGTTTCCTCATGACGTTTTCCTTCACCGTTTTGAGAGCAGTGGTGATGAAATAATTTATACAAAGTAAAGCGCTTGATGAGGTTACAATTACAAGCTTAGCTTACAATTTGCAAGTGATCCAAATATTACGCGGCCAATACCACTCAGGCATGGGCAGGCCATCACTACGCTTATTCGGACAAAATAAAATTGGGTAATTCAGTGTTTTTTTGGCTATAAACACTGTCTATGGCAATCATAATGACAAAGCGGCCTCTTTTTAGAATTTAAAAGACCCTAGCACGACCCATGTGGGTTGCAACGTAGGTATTATTAGATTTAAAGATAAGATTCCAAGTTTGTAAGGATTTTACAAGCTTTAAAATATCTTAGGTATTTGATAACTATGTCTGTTAAAACTGGAAGCTTTTACTAACAATATGGACTCCTCTCTGAAATAGAAATCATCATAATCATCCTCTCAACGTTAATCCCTGTCGCATCCGAAGCTTTTCAGCTTTGGGGTCCGCTTTACCAGTCTAACTGCTGATTTTGGCTAAACTTCGATATTTTCCGTGAAGTGACTGCCGTCTGACCTTCACAACCCAAAGGCGATATAAAAGTATTGCAGTTAGACCAATTGTTGGACTTTTGAGGGCTCCAACAACCCGTAACGACTGCCACTAGATGCTCGTATGGCAATCGAGACCAACGGCCTAACGTGATTTCCGAGGCACGACCAGACCAGTGCAAATGTTTTTTTTTTTAATAATTATGTTGATCAATTGCCTGATGGTAGCAGTGATGGCTCTGTTGAGTGTAAGCGCAATTAGGCTTATTAAGCCTATTCAATTTAAAAAACTTAGAATAGAAGATATTAAGAAGTTGGAGCGAGGTGATGCAATGTTAAACCCAAGACCAACACGACCAAACGATGCTGCGCCAGAGGGAGATTGATCTGGGAGACTCTCCGTCCAAAATCCCGAGACAACAACATTTGGCGCATCGTACCCGCCACACATCGCAACACAACTGCTCAGACCCGTCCTCCGTACGGCTTCACCAGACATCATGCCGGAACACGACGAATCGCTTGGCGGCAAGACTTTGTCTGGTGGGTGGTAACTTCCGCCGGCAGCCGATGTTATGGCCTACCACCGAGAAAATGTTCATATTCATGCATACAAATATTTGCACTTCCCCGGGGAGGCTGTCAGTCATGGCTGAAATTAAAGTGTTGTATTCTAAAAAGCATGTTTTAATTCCCCCATCTCCGCTCCATCATCGGACGAACAGTTACGGCGATTATTCACCATTACGTTGTTGACACCACTACGATCGCCACGAAGCCAGCGAGGACTGACCACGGAGAAGCGAGGGACTGGAACAATTTGCACGCGGCGGTGTCTCCACCTGACTACAATTTAAGTGTCTTCAAGGCTAGAGTAAATAGGCTCTTAATAAACTAGCGGGCTTTACCATCAACGATTGCATCACTGCTTACCATCAGGCGGGATTGCAGTCAAGCACTAGTTTAAATATAAAAAAAGAGGCAAGGAGTGCTAAGCTAAAGCTAAGCTAATCGAAGTGGACAGGAAGTGGAGATGCTTCTTATGGTGGCATATGTTCAGCAGCGGACGTGTTTCTGAAGGTGATGATGACAAAATATCCAATCATGTGTAATATGTCACTTAAGTGTGTGGCGATATCGATTAATTCGATACCCACATCACTATTAAGATCGAACTGGCAACACCGGAGGTTCGCGCTCGGGTTTTGACAGGACGAACGGTCGCCTAAGAAAACTGTAAAAGTAGCTACCTATCTGTGAGTCGGATATGATGGTGTTAAATGTGTTAATATAGAGTATAAGGGATACGGACGTTTTATTCCATACCGTCCCCCACCTCAAGTGTTAGTTCTTGGTGCAGATTGATCTGTCAAAAACAATATACAGTAGAATCCCGATTATCCGAATATCCGATTATCCGAATATCGAGTATACGAATATCCGATTATCCGACCTCATTCGTCTCAACCCTATTTACCAATGTGAAAATATTTTGATGGCGTAACGGGACATGTTACCGTGTTACGTACGACAACTTTATTCCCGCCTCCGATCCAGTAATCTCAATTGCCTGCGGGTACCTATGCAATAATAACAAATTACATAATTCACTATACAACGTGTAACATAAAGGGTATATACATAACAAAGGCATGGCATCTTTACATGATATCAAACGATATTGGAAGGGTTTTTTAATCCTATCTCTTTATGTTAGGAAGTTATGAGGAAAAACACCGCCTGTGATAGGCTACTATCATACTAGTCGCACAGAGATATTGAAGGCATTTATCGGATTTTGGCAAGTAACGTGACGGGTAACGAGTAGTTATTAACGTATGTAGTGTGCTGCCGTTTGTTATGAATTGATTTTAAGAAACACACGAAACCGAAAATTTGGTACCAATTTTTTGAGTATTTTATTTTGAGTTGAAACCCTTCCGATATCGTTTGATATCATCTAAAGATGCCATGCCCTTGGTATGTATATACCCTTTTTGTTACACGTTGTATAAGTATATATACACACACACATCGTTTACACATTGTTATATATCGTTTATCTAAACAACGCATGCAAATGATAATAAAAAAAATAAAAAAAATAAAATTTAAATAATTTATTGTTTGATTAGATTTGAAATCGATTATCTGTACATTCGATTATGCAAATATATGGTTTTATTTGAACCGGATACTTTGTTCTATTCAAAACAAAAAAAAAAAGATACAACACAATGCATGCAAGACATTCATTATAAGTAGCTATACACGGTAAGAATTCATTGTCTTTGATATTTAATTGAATAAAATCATCATCATAAAACCGGAAAAGGAATTGTAATAAATAACAAAATTGCTATCAATTACGTGTATTTTTGTGTAATTAAAATAATTTAATCCATCTATTTGATTGAGTAAAAATATAAATTGTATCACTATTACATTTTGCACTACGTAGATTGATTTCAGGATGCGGGCAGCAGAAGATTGGTCATTGTGGAAAGTCTTGCGGACTTGGAGGCCTTTGTCCAGCAGTGGACTTCTATAGGCTAAATAAAAAAAAATGATTTCAGTCTTTCAGTAGAAACTTTGTAGGCTGATCCTCTAATGTTTCCACCACTTGGAGTGATGAGACATGCATCATCATCTGTCTCTGTAAGAAGTGTTGGGCCAGAATCACCACGCTGGCCCAATGTTTAATGTCACATTTTCTCACGAGCTTCGACTTCGTCGTTTTAAGAGCAACGGTCGTGATGAGATAATTGACACAGAGTGCTTGGGTTTGAACCTAATTACGTCCTAGAAATGGTACCTAAGTCGTGGCCGTTACCACAGGACCACTGCTCTTCCAGCTTGAAGATATTACTTAAAGAAGCAAGGTTAGCAGCTATTACGGACCATAAATCCATTAGTTCCAAAATATTTCAAAAACATTACAAAATAATTATTTATTGGCTCCATAAGCTAACTATCTCGCATCTTTAAAAAATAAAACATTATTCACTATGACGAAACTTTCTTGGCGGGCTTTGTTGTTTGAAATTCGAACGTGCTCTATGGGTCCTTGGAAGAGAGATGTCCGCCATGATTGTGTTCTGCTCTAGTATCGAGTACGTATAGACAACTGATGTATTTACCATGGAATTGCTACATATAGTAGGTATAGGTACCTACTTACTAAAGATTTGACGGTACGGTTGGAGCGATGGTTAAGTGATTGATTACTGCTGTTTTTTTTTTTTTTTGATAAGAAATATCCTCTCATAGGAAGGAGGCTTGAAGGGTAGTTTTCGCAATTTGATCTTATTTTCAATCTGTCAAAAATAGGTACCCCCAATTTCCTTACATTTTGGATAGTTACCACCCACCAGACAAAGTCTTGCCGCCAAGCGATTCGTCGTGTTCCGGCATGATGTCTGTTGAAGCCGTACGGAGGACAGGTCTGAGCAGTTGTGTTTCGATGTGTGCCGGGTACGATGCACCAAATGTTGTTGTGTCGGGAGTTTGGTCGTGGAGAGTCTCCAGATCAATCTCCCACTGGGTTAAACATTGCATCACATCGCGCAACTGCCGTCTTCCTTCCTATTCACTCAGTTTTTTGAGTGAATGGGCTTATTAAACTAGCGCGCTTTACCATCAATGATTAGGTATATCACTGCTTACCATCAGGCGGGATTGCGATCAAGCATTAGTTGATAATTATTAAAAAAAAAAAGTTTTTGTCATTTGTTTTTCATCGAAAAAATATATATATATAATATGTGGAGTATATATACCATATTCACAATGCCCTCAGAAGACCAATTCTTGTACGTCAAAACGAGATGAGATAGGCAGTGATTTACTCCATATAAAATACTGATTTTCAGCTGCAGCCCGTTAGAACAGAAGCCGACCACAAAATTGAAGAAGCTGGGCAGCTTTTTTGTTTTAAGAAATTAGGGTGTTGGCAACTGGAGGCATGGTAAAATAGTACAGGCTTATACTGAGCAAGTTAGTTCTGGATGAAACAAGGTTGCAAATGATGTTGATAATGATGAAGTTAGTACAGACGAAAGCAGATCAAAGTACCCGAAAGTGTCAAATATTCCCAATCAACCTTGAGCCTTCCTCGCATTGATAAAATATTAAACAGATACGATATATTCTAACAAACTGACCAAACAAAATGTGCCGAACACAGCAGCAGCACACATGCATATTTTTATTCGGCATACATTGGTACAGTGTGAGTGAGATGGGGCGCAATCTAAAGCATAGAGAAGAAAAAGATGGCTAGTGTTTGTGGTTTGCGCTGTTAGTGTTTGTCGTTTGTTTTTACGAGTGTATCGAGAGTGACTAAAGCGAGATACAGGACTTACTTCCTTTTATAGGCTTCATTTTTAGTGCGCTAGTGACATATCTACCTTAGTTTAATATTTTATCAATGCAGGAAGCATTGATAAAATATTAAACTGGTAAAATGGTGCAGGAAACCAGCATGTCCTAGAGGACACTTCTGTACGACCACCCTTATTAGCGGCAGTACATGCGCCTATATGGCAAGGTAACAGAACCTAAACTAAGACCTATAAGCCCTGCAGTACCTATGACCCTAAGTCCTATAAGCCCTACAGCCCTAACCTACCTTAAAGTTCGTAATAAATAAATATATAAATAAGTGCGGGATGTCTGCACCAAGAGACCTAAGGTAACAAACGGATAGTAGGTAGGATTTCCAGGTAAAGGTGAAGGGTAAACTCACTGCCAGTCCAGCAGACTCACAGGACTGATCAGAGATGGCTAAGGGTGTCTTGGCCACAGTGAGGGGTAATGAGACCAGAATAAATTCTAATCTGATTTATTTTTACAATATTATAGCTTATATACTACTTTTTCCCAACACACACAAATACACAAACGTCTTGGTATTCCATACGTGAAATCTGCAATATCAACAATTTTTTAAGTAGGTCGCGCGTGCGCTGCCGAAATGCTGAATCACTGTTCAAAGGTAGCATTAAACAACTTCCAAGACATGATATTGAAACATTCATATTGGCGACACAAAATATCTACCAACCCGCATTGGGCCAACGTGGTAGATTACAGCCCACTCCCTCTCACCGAGAGGAGGCCTGTGTACCAGGAGTGGGGACGTTATAGGTTGATTATGTAATCTTGAGCCTTAATGCTTTAGCTATAAAGTTGAAAATCGAATAAGGAATCTTGACAGATTGAAAGTAGTAGCTTAAAGTGCTGTCGTCTGCACAATATATTTGTTAACTTACGGCTCGGCGCAAATGGGCCACCGACCACAGAACCCAGAGTCTGTAGCGCATTACCGCCACATTTCTAAAAGTGTCAGAAGCGAGCGACAGCCACCAGTGTCTAGAAGCCGCCACATTTTATAACCCTCTCGTTGCTGCGCAGTCTGAAGACGGATTCTGAAACGGAAACTTTGCTCGCGCTTTTGTTAATGAGCAGAAGATTTAGACGATACGTCTGACACCACAGGATGCTACAGATCGCGCGAAATGGAGGAGATTGAGTAATAAAGCGGACCCCGGGCGCCAACGCGAAAGCCGAGGATGCAACCGGGACTAAACGTTGAGATGATGATGATGGTAATGTAGACGATACGTAGAACGTCGGACGGTTAACTGCGAAGGCGGGTGGAGCAATGCGACAGTGGCGGGTGTCGGCGTTTTGTGTGGCACGTAGTGACCACAAGTCGCGAGTCGCGGACACTACTGTAGCGAGTGGACGCCACCGGATACACGTGTGCGGCGCGTCTATACAAAATACAGTATGTTAACTAACAGAGGGCGTTCCCGTTAACCCGAAGTAGTATAGCATACATACATGCTAAAAAAAATATTTCCATTCGAAAACAAAATGTTTTAATTTTTTTTCCAATAAGAAAATATTCAATAAAAATTTTAAATTGACATGTAAAAGAAACACACTGTACACACGAACATGAAAGACGGCAACGTCGCAATTTATTTATACATGACGACTACTATTTTGATTTAAAACAGGAGGTTTCAAATTTGTTTCCAATTAGAATTTTTTTTTATTCGGATTTTTTTATGCTTATTTTTCTATGCTGATATTTTTATTTTAATCTATTAATGATATATATTAACGAGTTTAAGGGAACGCCCTCTGTTATTTAACATACTGTATATCATTAATAGATTAAAATAAAAATATCAGCATAGAAAAATAAGCATAAAAAAATCCGAATAAAAAAAAATTATAATTGAAAATAAATTTGAAACCTCCTGTTTTAAATCAAAATAGTAGTCGTCATGTATAAATAAATTGCGACGTTGCCATCTTTCATGTTCGCGTGTACAGTGTGTTTCTTTTATATGTCAATTTAAAATTTTTATTGAATATTTTCATATTGGAAAAATTTTAAAAACATTTTGTTTTCGAATGGAAATATTTTTTTTAGCATGTATGTATGCTATACTATTTCGGGTTAACGGGAACGCCCTCTGTTAGTTAACATACTGTATATTAGTACTTAACTACTTATAGATTTATTACAACAGTGTGGAAATTTTGAGTATGGGTGGATGTTTGTTACTCTTTCACGCAAAAAGTACTGAACGGATTTGGATGAAATTTGGCACACATATGGTCTATCACCAGAAATAACACATAGAATACTTTTAAATTAATTAATTGTTATTAACTAATTTTTATCCCGATATTTCTACGGGTTCGAAACTTACGCAGGTAAAACCATGGGGCACAACTAGTATCTTATAATTGGTTTAACAACCCATCAAATTCAAACAGTTACGCACTCCCACCTCGTGGTCGTAATGACCCAAGGTTGCGTGTTATTGCTCTCGATGGCTGATAGTGAGTACTACTAATACTTTTTTTTTTTAATAATTATAAACTAGTGCTTGACTGCAATCCCGCCTGATGGTAAGCAGTGATGCAATCGTTGATGGTAAAGCCAGAGGTCTACTCCGAAGTGACAAATTCAAATGCATAGAAAGAAAAAGATGCACTTAACTTAAAAAGATGCACTTAACTTAAAAAGATGCACTTAACTTAAAAAGATGCACTTATCTTAAAAAGATGCACTTAACTTAAAAAGATGCACTTAACTTAAAAAGATGCACTTAACTTAAAAAGATGCACTTAACTTAAAAAGATGCACTTAACTTAAAATTAGTTTAGTTTGTGAACAAGAGAATCAGCACCATTGTTCACTAAATTTGATAAACCAAATACGTGGGACACTCAGAAAGTATTGTGATAATTAAAAAATGTAGGTACTATAGGTACATATATTTTTAAGACATTTCTTCAAAGTACTCTCTACAGACAGCCTCCGTGGCGTAGCGGTAGCGGACGCGGCCGCTGCGCAAGGTGGCGCGGGTTCGATCCCCGCACAGTGCAAGTATTTGCATGCATGAATATGAATATTTGCACTGGTCTGGTCGTGCCTCGGAAAGCACGTTAAGCCGTTGGTCCCGGTTGCCATACGGACATCTAGTGGCAGTCGTTACGGGTTGTTGGAGCCCTCAAAAGTTCAACAATTGGTCTAACTGCAATGCTTCCATGTCGCCTTCGGGTTGTGAAGGTCAGACGGCAGTCGCTTCACGGAAAATATCGAAGTTTAGCCATATCAGCAGTTAGACTGGTAAAGCGGACCCCAGACTCCAAAGTTGAAAAGGCTTCGGATGCGACTGGGATTGACGCTGAGATGATGATGACTCTCTACCAGCCTCTATACAAAGTTTCATGCATCTGAACCAATTTTCGAAACACTTTTTCCAGTCCAATGCAGACACCTCGTTTACAGCCTGCTCGGACGCTGACAGCGCATCATCCGGCGACGAAAATTGTATCCCTTTGAGCTGATCCTTTATTTATGGCACCCAAACCATCGACTGGCGCTTCGTTTCTGGATCGTATTGATAAATCATCTATCATATCATTATGATAGACAAATTAGAAGCAGGCTTGTCTCGGCGTGAATACGACATCGTTACAGATAATGAATCTTGGATTTATCAATACGATCCAGAAACGAAGCGCCAGTCGATGGCAGCAGGCACGGATGGAATGGTGCCATTTTTAAAAGAGACATGATAATTTTAATTAGATCGCAAAAAATGTGGAGGGAAGTTTTGAATTTAGAATGTACCTATTATTTTTATAGTTATGAATGAATAATCATATTTTTAAATAAATTATAACTGGCCAGTTTCTCAAACATAAAAACTTTTTGTCGCAATACTTTCCGTGTGACCTAGTACATAGTACCATCGTAGTAAGAAAAGGACGATCATTCGGCCGATACGATTTTACCAGAGTTCAGAGTAGACCCCCAAACCGTGTATAACATATAATTTTCTCTCTCCAATTGTTAGTAGGTATGTATGTGCCTAATTACCTGAACCAGTTTGACGATCACCACGCAACAGTCTTTTGCAACTACATTAGTAGAAATGAATTCATCTTATTGCACTAGTTAATAATGCACTCACGCGCTTATTACTGCTATTATTTTTTCTGCAATCCTTATTTATAATCGTATGTTAGATGCTGTTTAGGATAATAAATTTATGACCATTACATATGTACATATACAACATTATTTTTACTTTATAGAAACCTGAATCAGGGTAAGCAACTGAAGTTTGCCAAGTCACAAAAAATTAACTTAACATTGATATAATATTAAACTAAGGTAGATAAGTCACTTGCGCACTGAAAATGAAGCGTACAAAAGGAGGTAAGTCCAGCAAGTCGCTTTAGTTTTCGTCGATTCTATTTAAGCGCAAACGAAAAACACTAGCCATCTTTTTCTTCTCTATACTCTAGATTGCGCCCCATCTCACTCACACTGTGTCAACGTGTGAAATGTACGCAGAATATTTATTTTGGTTAATTTGTTAGAGCATATCATATCTGTTTAATATTATATATATATATTTTTTTAAATATTATAAACCAGCGCTTGACCGCAATCCTGCCTGATGGTAAGCAGTGACGCAATCGTTGATGGTAAAGCGCACTAGTTTATTAAGAGCCTATTCACTCTAGCCTTGAAGACACTCAAATTGTAGTCCGACGGAAACACCGCCGCGGTAAATACCAATGCAATATCAATGTAACTTAACAAAAAAAAAATCTCAGTAAGGAACTGGACTTGCCACGACTTAGTTCTTCTTCAGCCTATAGAGGTCCACTACTGGACAAAGGTCTCCCCGAAGGCTTTTCACGACTCCAATTGGTTACTGATAACTGAATTATAACGTAGCGCCAACCCGATTCACTGGGGTAACTTTATATACAGTTCCGACTCGCCGTGAAGTATGCGGCAACCGTTTCCAACTCACTGGTACCTCTGTTGGCCTGGCAAGCATCGCAAGATACAAAACTCAGCCCTTAATCTCCGGTCTCCGAAGTGGTGTGATGTGGAGGTTTCTACAGCGACAAATGTGAACAACGCGACTGACGCCAACTGGGGCAACTGACGTCATGTAGATAGGCTATTTGACAGTATGAATATTTTTATGATTATTTGCTTTAAATGCATAAAATGAGGGTTCTTTATGTCATTTACATGAGTTTTAATGAAAATAATAACAATATATCCAAAAACACAAAAAATATGTTTGGCATTTTGTTTCTCGCGCCACTTATTGTGAAACGATCCGGATTGGCTAATGTCACGATGACGTCATACGCTCATAAACACTAGTTGTCGTTCTAAGTGTTCTCAGGTATTTTAGGGTTTTTAGAAGATTTTAAAGAATATTTGGAGCGATTTATGGTACTTTGTTGTTTTCTGACTGACAAATAACAGATAAACACGAAGACCACTGCGCAACCGAAAATCGTTTATAAGTTTGTGACGTCACTTACAAAGCGCCACGCCATATTGCTGAATAAAGCGTTTCGGCGGCTTATTTGAATTTTGAATTTTTATTTGCATGTTTCTTACGAAATACGTATTTAAAATTAAAAAAAAAACTTTTGGTGAACTAATTAACCGCAACCAAGTAATTCAAGATAGAAATTATAAATCTGTCAAATAGCCTATTGCAATCTAGTCTTTACTTAACCGCAATCCTGCCTGATGGTAAGTTACGCACTAGTTTATTATGAGGCTATTCTCTTAAAAATAAACTGAGTGAATATGAAGGAAGACGTTAATTGAGCAAGATGATGCAATGTTAAACCCAAAAACACGACCAACGATGCTGCGCCAGAGGGAGATTGATGTGGAGACCCTCCACGACCAAACTCCCGACACAACAACATTTGGTGCGTCGTACCCGGCATACATCGCAACACAACTGCTCAGACCCGTCCTTCGTACGGTTTCACCAGACATCATGCTGGAACACGACGATCATATATACAAATTCCCTGACCTCAACACCCGTCTGGTCGGAGGATCCTCCCTTTTGATGGAGGACTAGCTTTCCGCCCGCGGCTTCGCCCGCGTAGAGTTCGGTTATATCGCGCTTTTTAGATTTCCCTCGGGAACATCAAATTTTTCCGGGATAAAATGTAGCCTATGTTCTTTCTCAAGGTCTAAAGATTGTCTGTGCCAAATTTCATCAAAATCGGTTGAGAGGTTTAAGCGGGAAAGCGTAACAGACAGACAGAGTTACTTTCGCATTTATTATTAGTACTAGCTTTCCGCCCGCGGCTTCGCCCGCGTGGAGTTCGGTTATATCGCGCTTTTTAGATTTCCCTCGGGAATATCAAATTTTTCCGGGATAAAAGGTAGCCTATGTTCTTTCTCAGGGTCTAAAGATTGTCTGTGCCAAATTTCATCAAAATCGGTTGAGAGGCTTAAGCGGGAAAGCGTAACAGGCAGACAGACAGACTGACAGACCGACAGACAGACAGACAGACAGAGTTACTTTCGCATTTATAATATTAGTATGGATGGATGAGTGAACTTCACACCCTGTTTCTAATACGGCTATACGGTGAATGAAAACATCGCGAAGAAATTGGCACGTCCTCCAAAAAATTTGACATCTACTTACCGTACTGGGCCCTCATGATGGCCCAACTCGAAGAGAAGCCTCTTTCCCAGCTGTGTGAACATTTAAGGCTGATTGATTTATACAATACTAGCTTTCCGCCCGCGGCTTCGCCCGCGTGGAGTTCGGTTATATCGTGCTTTTTAGATTTCCCTCGGGAACATCAAATTTTTCCGGGATAAAAGGTAGCCTATGTTCTTTCTCAGGGTCTAAAGATTGTCTGTGCCAAATTTCATCAAAATCGGTTGAGACGTTTAAGCGGGAAAGCGTAACAGACAGACAGACAGACAGACAGACAGACAGACAGACAGACCGACAGACAGACAGACAGAGTTACTTTCGCATTTATAATATTAGTATGGATGTAAAGAAAAGCCTGTCCGACCCATAAGGATAATAAAGGTTAGGTAAACACTTCACCAAATATAATATAAAATTTTACATAATCATCATAGTAACAATACTAATGAATTTTGAAATAATCCTTTTTTCCGGGGAATTAATTGCAATTTCCCCGAAATTTGGTAATTTTAAAAAAAGTGACAACACCGGTATTATTATAAGCGAATAGCAACGCGACCACGTCACAGGTGCCGCGTGCCCTGCCCCCAGCCGCCCGCGGAATGGGGATGCTTACCGCACATGTATTAAGTTACCTCTTTTTGCGAAATAATATTTATTGTATTAGGGGGATTTTTTTTTTAAAGTTTTGCCTGTCTTTGTGGGCATTATTAGAATCATTTATCGATACCTAACAATACCTTCACGGATCGGACAGGCTTTTCTTTACATATTGTATAGTGTGTGAGGCAATTAGGTAAAAAAAGAATAACACGGAATACTTCTTATCATGTACAACATATGTATAAATTACGGAACATAAATAACTAAGGTGATCAAAGACGTCCAACCGCTGTTGCTGATAGGGTTGCCATTTTTTTTACAAGGAATAAAGTATATTCAGGTCTGTGAAGAATATTAAACAGTATTTTAGAAAAATGAACAGTATTTTATTTATTTAATTTTTTACATACATATTTTTTGTTACTGTTACTAAATTTAAATCGTTTTTGAATATTTCGTACGCCTCACCACAATATTAATTTTAATTAAAATAAATGAGGAGCTCATTTTTAATCAAATTTATTGATGCTCTATTTCAGTCCTCCCGCCACTTGGCATTCATGATTTGTTTGGTGGCTGCGTTGCACTGCACTGAGCGCGCGCGCGCCCTCTGACTAAATAAAAATGTGTGAGCGTTTAAGTATCACATAATGTGTTTGTATGCCGAAAACAGTATTTTTTATACTTTATTTTTGTTCAACAGTAAAAAGTATAATTTAGTGAAAAACCGTATAATACTGTTCAAAACAGTATAGTTGACAACCCTAGTTGCTGATAGCATCTTTTCCTCTTTTCTATGGCGAGATTAAGTTTATAATCTTGGTATCTTGAGTAACTAAACGTTTACCCCATTAGAACTTCCATTAATTGTATAAGACACAGATTTTCACATATTACAATGGTGTAAAAAAATTAGTGCGGCCACAATAGACTTGTTACAATTAGAATAAAATTATTACGAAAATCGAAAATCGGGAGTTTCGTCGAGTTCTATCGATTTCAAGGTCTCTCTCACGGGTTTATAAAAGTTAGTTAGTTGTACCGGTACAGTATTTTTTTTATGTATAAATTATCAGCTAGCGCTTGACCGCAATCCCGCCTGATGGTAAGCAGTGACGCAATCGTTGATGGTAAAGCGCACTCAAGACACTCAAATTGTAGTCCGACGGAAACACCGCCGCTAGCAAATTGTTCCAGTCCCGCGATGTACGCGGTATAAAGGAGGAGGCGAAACGCTTCGTCCGGATCGTAGTGGTGTTAACAACGTAAGGGTGGAAACTAGCCGTACGACGGGTCGTCAGATGGTGGAACGGAGACGGGGGAATTAAATCATGCAATTCCCTCGCACACTCCCTTCCCAATTTACACAAAGTAAAGCGCCTGATGGGGTTCCAACCTACTTACAACTTGTAAGACGCAGTCGATACAATTAGGCTACCACTGCTTTGTTATAATTACGTACTCACCAACGCAATTAAGGTGCAGTGTGGCTACCATGAGCTTTCACTACGAGACTCGATCATACGCATCGACTGAGTTTGGCGCTCTCATTGGTTGAGAGGTCTTACAACCTTGAAGCGGACCAATCGGTGAGTCAAACGCGCTCGATATCGATGATCGAGTCTTCGTAATGAAAACTCATGGTAGCCACACTGATCCTCTGCAAGTACATACACAAAAGTAGATTAGCTAATAACATATTCGGAACATTTCTGCCGAGGTCTCGGTGGTAGGCCATAACATCGGCTGCCGGCAGAAGTTACCACCCACCAGACAAAGTCTTGCCGCCAGGCGATTCGTCGTGTTCCGGCATGATGTCTGGTGAAGCCGTACGGAGGACGAGTCTGAGCAGTTGTGTTGCGTTGTGTGGCGGGTACGATGTGCCTAATGTTGTTGTGTCGGGAGTTTGGTCGCGGAGAGTCTCCAGATCAATCTCCCCCTAGCGCAGCATCATTTGGTCGTGTTGGTGTTGGGTTTAACATTGCATCACCTCGCTCAACTGCCGTCATCCTTCCTATTCCTAAGTTTTTTAAGTGAATAGGCTTAATAAACTAGTGCGCTTTACCATCAACGATTGCATCACTGCTTACCATCAGGCGGGATTGCAGTCAAGCACTAGTTTATAATTATTTAAAAAAAAAAGTATTAGTAGTACTCGCTATCAGCCATCGAGAGCAATAACACGCAACCTTGGGTCATTACGACCACGAGGTGGGAGTGCGTAACTGTTTGAATTTGATGGGTTGTTAAACCAATTACAAGATACTAGTAGTGCCCCATGGTTTTACCTGCGTAAGTTTCGAACCCATAGGAATATCGGGATAAAAATTAGTTAATAACAATTAATTAATTTAAAAGTATTCTATGTGTTATTTCTGGTGATACGTTGTGCCAAATTTCATCCAAATCCGTTCAGTAGTTTTTGCGTGAATGAGTAACAAACATACATACATACCTAAAATTTCCCATCTATACTAATCTATATACTCATATATAAAGCTGAAGAGTTTGTTTGTTTGTTTGATCGCGCTAATCTCAGGAACTACTGGTGCAATTTGAAAAATTATTTTTGCATTGGTTAACCCATTAGTCCAGGAAGGCTTTAGGCTATACCCTATATACACGCTGCTACCATGCAATAGGTGCGGATCACATAAAAAAAAACATACCGAAACCTACGCTGGTGAATCCGCGGGGCGCAGCTAGTTTAGAATATTAGTAGGATGGTAGTGTAGTAATTTTAACCCAGGTGGTTTTGTGATCGCAAGCGTGACTACTGAGCGTGGGATTTCATTCCCAGGTCAGACAATGTGTTATTAGATTTTGCTATTTAGATTTTCTTACAACCTGCCTAGAGTTTGGAAGTTAAGTCGACAGAGTCAAGTGGAGAATATTTAATGAAGGTACAAGAGCATCCCTAATTGCTAAAAGTCGTTGATTCAAATTGGGTTGAAAATCAACACTTTTTGACTGTCAAAATTACAAAAGACAGTCCCCCAAAACGCGCGCACTTCGCCAATCGCAATCTGAATCATTTTCATTACTAATCTATTACTTCTTATGTACGAAAAATCCGATTATTAACAAAGCAAATAACGCAATGTATGTCGTTGAACTGTGAAAATTAAAGCCATTGGTAGTATGTTGCAAAATGCCCCCAGAGTTTACTGAGATATAAAGGGTGTATCTGACATCGACGCACAAACGAGTACCAGTCATGGATCCAGTACATGATTCTGAAACCCCCAGTGGTGGAATTTTGCGCCGGCTTTTTCCCGATTTAAAAAAAAAAATATGCATTTTTTTTCACTTTAGAGTTCATAATTGCTATACTTTTATAACCCAATAAGATTTTAAAGTAAAGAAATATTAATTCATTAATTACACAAAAAAGAGCAATGTCAACAATACTAGAAAAACTATCCTATCAGCTGATTTAATAGAATTCGCATCACGGGTCAACGTCATACCTACAAACACGCACGGTGGCACGCTTGCAACGTTCAATGGCAGAGCCGACACATTTTTTTAAACACTGTTATTTCTGTAACCGCTCATTAACGACATAAATGACTATCATAATTTTGTTAGTGGAATGCGGTGTAGCTTTTCGTGAAGTTTGCGTTACGATGTCAGATACACTCTGTATAACGAACAGTTGAGAGCCCCTGTAAGTTCCCACAATAAATCAATCAAAGTTTGATAGGTACAATTTCGGCTGCGCAAGCGCCGATACCTTTGTTAAATTAGTGAGATAGCGATCATTGGCTTAGTTTCATATTGTAACACACTCATTAGGAGGCACGGATAACATTTAGATATCTACTTTTAATAGAACGAGAGACGAAGATTAACATCAAAAAGTAATAGATGTAATAATAGACGCTTTATAGGCAAAAAAATGTTCTTCCATCACACATAAAGGCAATGCTTGTTCAATCCCTTATATTCCCCATTATTAATTATGGTGATGTGTGTTAGTACGACCTGAATACAGATCTACTCAATAAACTTGACCGACTTCTAAATAACTGCATTCGATTCGTATTTAATCTTCGTAATTACGATCATGTATCTTCTCACCGGTCCATCTTGAAATGGCTACCCATCAGGCAGCGCAGAGCTCTAAGAGCTTTGACGACCTTGTTTTCACTCCTACACAAACCCTGTTCTCCTTCTTATCTTACTTCTCAGTTTCAATATTTATGCTCTGCGCATAATAGGAATCTTCGTTCTTCCAATAATTGTCTTCTACGATGTCCTTCACACCGCTCTGGTTTTCTTAAGTCTTCATTTCTTGTCCAGGCGGTTTTCCTTTGGAATGATCTTCCTCAGAATATCAGGACGTTGACCAGTCGGTACACATTTAAAATTAAAGCTCGGGAATACTTACGCAAGAAATTGGCAGATTCATCAAACATATAATTTATTCTTTTTCTCTATCTATATTTTTTTATCTCTCTCTACTGTTTATATTTTGTATGTATGCATTTATTATAATATTTTTTTTTTGTGTTTCTCTTTTAAATCTTTGCACCTACCATGTTTTGTCTCTGCATCACCTTAAGGTAGACTGGTAGAAAATGCCTAAGGCATTAAGTCCGCCATTGTGCAATTTTTTTCATTGTGCATGAAGTTTTAATAAATAAATAAATAAATTTAAATATACCTACATACACAAATAGCCAAACCCCTTGTAGGTTAAACAAATATTTTTTCCGCAGACCAAAGGTCCGGCAGTACTTCACACCTGGGCAGCTTCTAATGTTGTACAAAGCACAGGTCCGTTCGTGTTTGGAGTATTGCAGCCACATTTGGGCTGGTGCTGCTAAGTATCACCTGGCCACTCTGGATTCGGTGGAGAGGCGTGCGAAGAGGTTGATTGGTGACCCTAATTTAACTCGAGATGGTCTCCAAAGCCTAGAGCATAGGCGTAGAGTAGCCAGCCTTTCGGTGTTCTATAGGATGCATTTTGGGGAGTGTGCGAGGGAATTGCATGATTTAATTCCCCCATCTCAGTTCCACCATCGGACGATCCGTCGTACGGCGAGTTTCCACCCTTACGTTGTTAACACTACTACGATCCGGACAAAGAGTTTCGCCTCCTCCTTTATACCGCGTACATCAAGGGACTGAAACAACTTACCGGCGGCGGTGTTTCTCTCGGACTACAATTTGAGTGTCTTCAAGGCTAGAGTGAATAGGCTCTTAATAAACTAGCACGCTTTACCATCAACGATCGCATCGCTGCTTACCATCAGGCGGGATTGCGGTCAAGCGCTGGTTTATAAATAATAATAAAAAAAGGGTATCTTGGAGGCGATGTGCTAAAGGAGTCAGGAGGTGGGTTATGGAACTCTTCAGTAGCTACATATTATGACTCTCCAGTTTGAGCTTGTAGCGATGGTCGCAGTCGCTACAATACAACAATAACACAAAGGATTGCCCAACTATTGACGTCCCTACGATTGATGACTTTCCGCGAAAGGGTGCACAATAAATCATACCAGTGTCAAACAAGGATCTTGGAAAACAAAGGTGTATGTAAGACAAAGAGCGTGGGTCCTGACCGCCTCAGCGAGGGTATCGCACATTGTCGCACATCTGTTCCATTGTTCGTTGGAGAAAGTTCCGCGGACGACGCGATTCTGTCAACCCATTGTGCGCCGCCGGAGAAAGCGCGCTGACCATATCGAACCGCCTTGCACGTGGACCGAAGGCGCGGCCCGGTCCACCGGCCAATCAGACGGCACGTTCTCCCACGATCAACAAATCAGCATCAAGAACGCCCGATCAGTCAGCCCCACTCCGGTTTAGAGATAGCTGTATTATTGTTTAGTATTTAAGCTTGTGCATAGCTCGTAAGACATCATATATCAT
This sequence comes from Sesamia nonagrioides, assembly GCA_017933935.1. Lineage (NCBI taxonomy): Eukaryota > Metazoa > Arthropoda > Insecta > Lepidoptera > Noctuidae > Sesamia > Sesamia nonagrioides. Next base: position 31,529 of record JADWQK010002315.1, on the reverse strand, counting down.
ATTATCACACATTATTATCAGACATTTTACATTGTAACATAGTCGCGTCTCTCCTCTTGTAATTAGGTAGTTCATAGCATACATTGTACTCTAGACTTACGTGCAATATACAACGTTCAATCTAATTGCGTTTTAATTACATAACACGCCCTACGCGCCAAAAAGTAAAAACTTCTTTAGCCACGGAGAGCACTTTTGTTGTAGGAATTAATTCACGGAAAAAACTATGCAATATCTTAAATTTAAAAATTCATTAGTACTTATTGTCACTATGATGATTACGTAAAATTTCATAGTTTATTTGCTCATTGTGTATACCTAACATTTATTAAGTATCCTTTTGGGTCGGACGGGGTTTTCTTTACAAATTGTATACTAGCTTTCCGCCCGCGGCTTCGCCCGCGTGGAATTCGGTTATATCGTGCTTTTTAGATTTCTCTCGGGAATATCAATTTTTTTTTTCAATAAAAGGTAGCCTATGTCCTTTCTCAGGGTCTAAAGATTGTCTGAATTTTGAATTTTATCAAAATCGGTTGAGAGGTTTAAGCGGGAAAGCGTAACAGGCAGACAGACAGAGTTACTTTCGCATTTATAATATTAGTATGGATTACTGGGTAAGCGATATGCATACACCTTATTAAGTCATGTTATGAGTTTTACAGGCTATGTATGTATATGTTTATCTATTTCCTAATATCTCCTGAACTAATCGTTGTATTTTTTGTTCATCAGACAAAAATCTATATCTGGATGTCTTTTACCTTTAGGGTTCCGTACCTAAAACATACCAGCGGAACCCTACTACTAAGCCCCCTCTGTCTAGTCGTTCGCCTGTCTATCTGGCTGTACTTACCTCATGAACCTTAATAGGTAGTCAATTAATATATTTACAGTGTGTATTTTTGTTGCCGCTATCATCATCACCATCATCATAATTTTAGCCTAAAGATGTCCATCCCGCGACCTTTACCAGGTCGTCGGCCACTCGAGAATCCGTCGGTCCCATCGGGCATTGTGTTGCAATTCTTCGGACTACATTGGTTACTCTCGCTCTTCTGTGCTGCCTCTATAAAAAGTAGTGAAAATAAAATATTGTTAAAATCAAAGCGATAGACACAGATAAATATGTAAGATAAAATTAATCTACTCCAAAGGTTTCAAATTTATGTACATATTTTCAAGATCAAGTTAAGCAAATATCAACATTATTTCAATTTCAATTAAGTTGATTTTAGAGTGACTATTGCACTCTGGAAAAATGTTTGAAGGTATAGAAAAATCTGTACTTTATTACGTTGGAGTTAAAGTTATCTTTTCCTTTTTTGGCAAATCAATCGCGATTGAAGATTAGTATTAAATATTATACGTTGGAACGGAACCCATTGTGTACGAGTCCAACTCACTCTTGACCAGTTTTATCGGCCTCGACAACCAAGGTTTTTCCATCATTCCTAGACCAGGTCTTGGAGACATCAGATCTAAAAGCCCACTCAGTTCATCTACGTGTTTCCCATTCGGAGATGACATTCAAACTATCACGTCCCACGTCCATAAGATAATGTTAGAAGGTCATACTTCAGGAAGGTTGCAGATTGGCATCAGCAGAAACAATGAATCATGGCTTTGTCGTATTTTTGATGTATAATTGTTCGTTTCCTGTATAGGAAATGCAATAGTATGGCGGCGTAGTCTAATATCAACGTATTTCCGGTACTATTTTAATATCCGGTTTCTGGGGTTATCAGCTAAAGTCCTGTCTTCAATCTCTAGTTTTATAATTATAACTTGATGCTAAGTTATAATTATAAGACATGAGATTTAAGGCCGCCCGCGATTTTGTTCGCGTGGAGGCCGTAAGTGATATATGTACAGTATTAATTTCAGCTTCATAAGTTTCAATCCCGTGGGAATATCCGGATAAAAAACTATTCTATATGTTAATCCTGGTTATAAACTATCTGTATGCCAAATTTCATCTAATTCCGTTGAGTAGTTTTTGCGTGAAAGAGTAATAGACATTCATCCATCCATCCATACTAACATTATAAATGAGAAAGTAACTCTGTCTATCTGTCTGTTACGCTTTCCCGCTTAAACCTCTCAACCGATTTTGATGAAATTTGGCACAGACAATCTTTAGACGCTGAGTAAGGATATAGGCTACCTTTTATCCCGGAAAAAATTGAAGTTCCCGAGGGAATCCAAAAAAGCGCGATATAACCGAACTCCACGCGGGCGAAAGCGCGGGCGGAAAGCTAGTATAATATATGACATCAGCGACGGCGGAGAGATAGGGTCGACAGCATCTTGGTGTGATGGTAAGGGCTCTATTTCGTAGATGAAGTTTTTAATTAAAGCACTAAGTTTAAATATACCCTCCTATCTTGACAATAACAATTTAAATAGGCAGACCGACAGTTTCGCCCCGGAAAAGTGCCCTGCTCCGCGTGTCAATGCGAAGTGACCGTTTGATAATCCCCACTTTCTAGAAAGACTGTCTTCGTGCCGCCATTACAAAATAATGTCACAGCGTTTGCCCCAATACTATGTATGTAAGTCAAATTTGCAACTTTTATTAAAATGATATCGTTATCCACGCCATAGACATCCTCACATTCTTGCGTTTAATTTTGACAGAGGGATGTTCAAGGAGAGGGGTGTGAATGTCATTCAATTGCCATACAGAACGCTGTCAAAGGAGGAGGCAGAGCGTGTGAGGGAATAGCAATCTCTGCGCCTTCATATCCCTAGTCACCGCAGGAGACCCCTTGGACATCGGGAGTCAGCAGAGGACTCCGGGTCACTGTAGGCGCGAGCTTGCGGGCGACGAGCAATGGGTAGCTCGCTGTCAAGCCCGGATCCGGAAAAAGGAGAAGGAACACGGGTAGATTTTAGTCAGTAAAAGTCTGACACAGAGCGGGAGAATTCGTTTCATGATTTTTCACTTAAAAAAAAGTTTAAGTGCGCACTGCGATGCGATTTTTTTTATGCATCGCATTTTTTTTTTTCATCGTCTGATTATAATGGTTCCACTTCCGGGACACAGGGCTCTCGGTGAGAGGAAGTGGGCCTTAATACCTATACAATATGTAAAGAAAACCCTGTCCGATCCGTGAAGGTATTGTTAGGTATCGATAACTGTTTATACTAATGCCCACAAAATCAGGCTAAACTTAAAAAAAATCCCCCTAAAAAAATAAATATTATTTCATAAAAAAAGGTAACTTAATACATGAGCGATAAGCCACCCCTTCCGCGGGCGGCGGGGGGCAGGGCACGCGGCACCTGTGACGTGGTCGCGTCGCTATTCGCTTATAATAATACCGGTGTTGTCACTTTTTAAAAATTACCAAATTTCGGGGAAATTGGAATTAATTCCCGGGAAAAAAGGATTATTTCAAAATTCATTAGTATTGTTACTATGATGATTATGTAAAATTATATATTATATTTGGTCAAGTGTTTACCTAACCTTTATTATCCTTATGGGTCGGACAGGGTTTTCTTTACATATTGTATAACGCTGGCCCAGTGCGGGTTGATAGATGTCACATGCCTTCGAAGTTTTGGTTCTAGGACATGCCGGTTTCCTCACGATGTTTTCCATTGGGGCTGCTGCCCCCCTGGAAATCTAGCAGAACATGCATGAACTCCACTAATTACCAATCAAAGTATAAACGGGGACTTATACAATATCATTTGCGTTTCAAGTAACCGAAATCCAGAGCGAGAAGCGCTAAGTAAACATCTGGTGAAGGCCTCCATCCACTCCAGCACACCAGGAGTACATCGCTTGAAGCCCCTGTAAGTCCAATCTATGTCTGTCTGTCCGGCATTCACGCCAAAACTACTGAACCGATTATAATAAAATTTGGTACACAGATAGTCTAGAGCCTGAGAAAGGACGTAGGTTATATAACATCCCGCTATGACCAATAGGAGCAGAGTAGTAACAAAAGATGTTGCGAAAACGGGAGCAAACGCGGACGTACATGTTGCTCCCATTATTTTATATCAACTGAGCTTTTTTTATTTTTTTTTGGAATGGACATTCCCACGGAAATGGGAACCACCGCGCGCTGTAAAGTGAAGTCCGCGCGGACGGAGTCGCGGGCAACGGCTAGTGGTATCGAGGGAATATGGAACCAAAACATATGTTATGAATAAATGTACCTATGTATTGCAATTAAGGTACTACTTCGCGTGTCAAGATTTCATTCACGGTAATAATAAATAGCTCATAGTTTTGCCATAAGTTAATTACAATAATTAACGAATAGACTTTTGCAGTAAGTTTTAACTGTTATACTTTTTGTTGATCAAGACCTGTTCACTCCGGTTGTGAAACGGAATGGAACCCAAATTTTCAAACCAAATTGTACAAATCATTAGCTGCCCAATAAACGTGTAGGGTCGACCAGTCGGAATTAAATTCAAAATGGCGCCTGCAAATATTTTTAAATGAAGAAAATAAATATTTTTTGCAACCTTTGTGGAGGCATGAGAAACGGGGAGTAAAGTCCACTCCTCCTCCATAGAAAAGGGGGGATCCTCCGACCAGACGGGTGTTATGTCTGGCAGGCACTTGCCCAAAGGTTGATTTTTTGGGAAGTTCTTCTTCACAACTTCCCAAAAAATCAACTGTTGGAAAAAAAACAATCGTTCTACGTCAGCCAAACTCTGCTTGCGAGATGTAGAATTCGGGTGACGTCTGTATGACGCGTTGTTCGCATGTGGCGGATTTGTAGATACTGCTACAGCTTTTATCTTGTATTGTCATTTTGATCTTACTACTGGCTTCAGTATCCTCGAAAACAACAAAAAGACAGCAATGACAAATAAAAGCAGCCACCATTTTGTATTTTCCATTTGACCTCACTGTCGGTTTCAGTACCCTCGAAAATTTTCAAGCTTAAGCTGCTGTCATTGGTTGAATTAACAACCAATCAAAATTTACGCGCGCTTGAGATGTGTCACATTAATTTAATGGTTTCAGTACCCTCGAAAATTTTCAAGCTTAAGCTGCTGTCATTGGTTGAATTAACAACCAATCAAAATTTACGCGCGCTTGAGATGTGTCACATTAATTTAATGACAATTATTATACCAGAAACATGCCATAAATCCACAGGAAAATAGGCTTCCGTCACTTCCGTCAAATCTACGTGTTCTAAGCAAACATAACAAAGATACATACTTATGTAAGAAACCTAAAGTTACATTTTCATTTAATTAAAAAAATTTAAAACTTCCATCAAATCTGCATGCTCTAAGCAAACATAGAGCATAATTTATAAAGAACCTAAATTTCTTAAACACATTTACATTTAATTACATCATGCTTAGAGGATTATACCTGAACTTCTATTTATATATAGTTAGGTTAGTGGTATCGGGCGCGACTTGCAAGTTGTAGGTCGTTGGTTCGAACTCCATAAGGTGCTTTACTTTGTGTAAATTATTTCATCACCACTGCTCTCAAAACTGGAAAGAAAAACATCGTGAACAAACTGGCATGTCCTACAGCCAAAAAAAAAAAATCTAAGTCATGTAACATCTACCAACCCGCACTGGACGAACGTGGTAGATTATGGCCTACTCCCTCTCATCGAGAGGAGGCCTGTGTCCCAACAGTGGGGACATTATAGGGTGATTATGAGGTTGGTTTCACGCGTAGCATATACATAATTGAATTTTACTATAGTTGTAGGATAATAATTCTTTGAAAGCAAAACAATACAGCACCCTAATTGCGTAACATACTATTGCTATCAATTGGAATCATTTTGAAGCATATTGCTAATCCAATGCTCATTAAATTCGAAAAACGTATCTGCTTAACAAACTAAATAACGCAATGAATGTTGTTGAGCTGTCAAAATTAAGCCGTTTGGTCCCGGTTGCCATACGAACATCTAGTGGCAGCCGTTACGGGTTGTTGGAGCCCTCAAAAGTTCAACAATTGGTCTAACTGCAATGCTTCGACATCGCCTTCGGGTTGTGGAGGTCAGACGGCAGTCGCTTCACGCAAAATATCTAAGTTTAGCCAAATGAGCAATTAAGGCTGGTAAAGCGGACCGCAGACTCCAAAGCTGAAAAAGCTTCGGATGCGACTGGGAATTACGCTGAGATGATGATGAGTGTCTTATGCAATTACCCTGCAGGTATCTAACAAAATTATCAATTAATAATATCAAACAACTGTACGTATCGCAGTTGCAATGCGAATCTGTAACCTTAACACCGTGAACACTAGTGAACTTAGATTAAGTAATCTGTGATTCCAACTCACTCTAAACTCACCTAACTTTCTCGGTTCGACTTTACAGAATCAATTGGCAGGACATAGGCCTGTTCTACGCCTTCGGGGTCCAATCCGCCCTATGAATCCTCCTATAGAAGCTCGCACCTGCGCGTACAGTATAATAACGCATTCAGGGTGCTCTTGAGGTGCCGTGGCGCAGTAGCGCGTCAGGGATGTTCGCTGAGGCGAGGGTCTACGGGTTCGCCGCGATCATACGGAAACTTTGTGCTTCAATGATGGCGCGCTTGCGCTCCTCCTCTAATGGCATCCTGAATGTGTTTCCAGACCGGTTGAAATAATCCCTCTTACGTAGGTGAATACCAGACCCACTTTAAATAATTTCTTACTACCATTAGGCAAATCTTTACTTTTACTAACATTATATGGATTTTTGAATGATATTTTATTTTTTGTTTTGCTTTTCGGGTATTTTGGCGTGGCTAGCTGGCATATTTATATATTTTTTCTCTTGTGTTACTGTGCGTATATAGGATTGTATAAACTATTGTGTTTTTTCTAAATGAACAGACAGCTGTGCTGCTAGAGAGTTTCTTTTGCCACTTCTTCTTCCCAGCGAAAGCACTAGGAAGTGTCGATGGGTAGGTGTTTTGGGGGACTGTCTTATGTAAGATTGACGTTCAAAAAGTGCTGTTTCTCAGCCTAGTTTGAATTTTTTAATTTTTTAATTTGAATTTGTATTATAGTAGTACAAAAAGTATATTACTAAATCTTACATTTCTAATATGTAATGTATGGTCCATCAATTAGAGCATAAATAAAAATTGATATCTAAGTATCGATATAAAAATAAACAAGGTCAGTTTTTACAATAGGCTGTATGAAGATGCGCTCTCAACATAGCAGCATATAAAAACAACATGGCGCATAAACTGTATCAGTGCCTTTACAGAACTGGAGCAGTGCGTTCCATTCTATTTTCAAATTCGCGCGCCATTTCTATAGTGAACTTAAATCAAAATAGTGTCTTTTATTTTCATTATTTCTAAATTGTGTTGTTACATTAAGATTAAAGGTAAATAATTTGTGTTATATTGTGATTACTATGTATATTTTTAGTAGTATTATTTTTATTTACTTCTGCCTAACCATGCGGGGAATTTGCGTGATGTTATGAATTGTTTTTGAAAAAAGGGAGTTTATGATATGGCAACCTAATTGCATTACACAACATTACTCTAAATTTGAATAATTTTGAAGCATATTGCTTATCCATTGCTTCATATATTACATGTATGTTCGAAACATGTGTTTGCTCAACAACATAAAAAGCGCAATGAATGTTATTAATCTGCCAAACTGAGACCCATTGTATCTAACACATAGTATGTTAAACAATTTAGTAATAGAATACATCCAATTCCTACCTAAATAATTAGTTGAAATTAATTAAATTTGTAAATGTGGTCGGTATTCTATAAAAACGAAGAAGAATATTTTTTTATTATTTTGGACTGGGTCGTATGTATTGAATCTACCACGCGGGTTAAGGTATTCTATAAAAATGAAGAAGATTTTTTTTTTATTTTGTACAGGGTCATAGGGTACTAAATCCACCACGCAGGTTAGTATTAGTGTCATAATATATTCAATGTCAAAAAACGCATTTTCTTCCTCTGCAGTAGGTTACGTTTATAACAAAACATCACGCTCATTTTCTCCGTTGGCTTAGGCAGAGGTGTATAATATACAGGGTTATAGAATCATTTCCTACGAATTGTATAAGAAAATCTTTTAGCGATTTCTGACTTTTCTTCAAAAAACCGGCCAAGTGCGTGTCGGACTCACGCACAAAGGGTTCCGTACCATTGATTTATGAAATTAAGGGATTTAAGTTATTTGTATGAAAGATTACGCGGTCATAAGCAGTTTACCGTTTACGAGGTATTAAAAAAACTACTTACTCGATCTCGTTCAAAACAATTTTCGTTGGTAGATTTTATAGTAATGTACATCTTATGTTTTTTTTAGATTTTTTATTTTCTTATTTTAGAAGTTAGAGGGGGGGACCAACTTTTTCCACTTTGGAAGCGTCTGTCACGCAAACTATTCGGTTATATCGCGCTTTTTAGATTTCCCTCGGGAATATCAAATTTTTCCGGGATAAAAGGTAGCCTATGTCCTTTCTCAGGGTCTAAAGATTGTCTGTGCCAAATTTCTTCAAAATCGGTTGAGAGGTTTAAGCGGGAAAGCGTACAGAGAGACGGACAGACAGACAGAGTTACTTTCGCATTTATAATATTAGTATTGATATACCTAGAAAAACAGCCAGACCTTTCTAGGTCTGGCTATACCTACAACAACAACTGGTCAACTACCTATAGGCCATAGAAATATTTGCTCCGTGCGCAGCAGTCAATCGTTTAACCACTGCGCCACGGGTATCCATTGGCGTACCCATTGTTAGGGTAAGGCCTCTCTTACTTTTAAATAAACCTCGCAGTAGACACTCTCAAAATGTACGGTGTAATTGCCAAAAAACCGTGTCCGACTATAGCGCACGCACATAGATTAGGCACTTTGACTTGACAAATTTGACTTGCCCAATAAGCCAGAACGCCCATGCGGGTATCTACCCAAAAACCCATATCTACAACATCTCGAAACCATGACTTCCTTCCAAAGATTTTTTTTTTAAATAATTATAAACTAGTGCTTGACTGCAATCCCGCCTGGTAGTAAGCAGTGATGCAATCGTTGATGGTAAAGCGCACTAGTCTATTAAGCCTATTCACTTAAAAAACTTAGGAATAGGAAGGATGATGGCAGTTGAGCGAGGTGATGCAATGTTAAACCCAAGAGCAACACGACCAAACGATGCTGCGCTAGAGGGAGATTGATCTGGAGACTCTCCACGACCAAACTCCAGACAGAACAACATTTGGCGCATCGTACCCGCCACACATTGCAACACAACTGCTTAGACCCGTCCTCCGTACGGCTTCACCAGACATCATGCCGGAACACGACGAATCGCTTGGCGGCAAGACTTTGTCAGGTGGGTGGTAACTTCCGCCGGCAGCCGATGTTATGGCCTACCACCGAGAATCCGAATCCAATCTCTTTCCTTTCCACCAGTAGGGTAAATGTACTGTAACATACTATCAGGAGCAAAGGGGTTCTTTTTGACAGTTCAACAACATACATTGCATTATTTACGTAATGAAGACTGTGTGCTGCAATGCTTCGATATCGCCTTCGGGTTGTGGAGTTCAGACGGCAGTTGCTTCACGGAAAATATCGAAGTTTAGCCAAATCAGCAGTTAGACTGATAAAGCGGACTCCAGAGTCCCAGACTCCAAAACTTCGGATGCGACTGGGATTAACGCTGAGATGATGATGACGTTGTTGTGCAGGCACTAATGAGCAATGGATTAGCAATATGCTTAAAAATGATTCCAACTGATAGCAATAATGTGATATGCAATGGGGAAGAAAACTGACAAATCTCTCCACTAGAGGCGCTGATATCGTTTGACCCAAATAAACTGTCAAAACCCATTGTAATTTGTTCGAGTTTACGCTGTTTATAAAAAAAATAAAAATATGCCGCGTTGTGTAGCAATTTGTTGCAATAATAATGGAAATCACTCTTTCCCTAAGGATATGCACTTCAATTTAGAACAGAATATATAATTAGATTTCAGTAAAGATTATGTTGATGTCTCTATAGCTTTCTGGGGGCGGTAAATCAACTTGAATTTCTTGTTCTTGAGGAACCTCGAAGTTAAAATTTCGGTCATACGATTCAAATCTGGATATAATTTTCGGTTAATAGGGTTGAAACTTTCAAAATATGACAATAATAAGTACATTAATATTTAATTAAATATAACTAAAGAAACATTAAACTTAATACAAAATTAATGTAACTTAAAACACTAATAAGTCTGCATTCAGTTTAAAGTCTGGGCATTGTTATTTGCCTGTTAATTAGATCAGCGTTTCGTCCTTTTACTGAAGCTCCTCTAAACTTTTAACTCCTTGTTTATCTTGAAACAGTCCATGTACAATACACTGCTCTGCTTTACCTAAAAAAACTCGACAAACACTAAAAAAAACTCAACATAAAACGTGATATGACTGACAGCTAATATTGTTATGAGTTAAACGCCATCAGCGAGATCTGCAAATAGCTTTGCGTTTTCTTCCCCATTAGGGTGCTGTTTTTGTTAAAAGTGCCAATCCGAGAAAAATGGTTGTGATATACGGAAATTAGCATAATTTAGCTTATTGGTAACGGCAACGAATTATGAAGTCGTGTAGGGTCATAGGTTCGAACGCCGAAAGGCACTACTTTGTGTAAATAAATTCATCAAAATTGCTCTGAAGACGATTTTTCCATCGTGAGGGAACCGTTTTTTTTCTTTAAAACGTTGCTAGACTTCATCTTATTCAAGGTATGTGGTTTTCACCAACCACTATGAACGTGTAGTAGATTGCAGCCCTCACAGAGATAATGCTTCTGTCCCAGCAATGAAAAAGATATCATGGACATCATTGATAAAATATTAAACAGATACGATATATTCTAACAAACTGACCAAAAAAAATGTGCCGAACACAGCAGCAGCACACATGCATATTTTTAATCGGCATGCATTGGTACAGTGTGAGTGAGATGGGGCGAAATCTAAAGCAGAGAGAAGGAAAAGATGGCTAGTGTTTGTCGTTTGCGCTGTTAGTGTTTGTCGTTTGTTTTTACGAGTGTAACGAGAGTGACTAAAGCGAGATACTTACATATATTTTAGTGCGCTAGTGACATATCTACCTTAGTTTAATATTTTATCAATGATGTACATAATAAAATTATAGGTTACAAAACTGCGCCTCGCGATTTCACCGGCGTCAGTATCGATTCCCTAAGAATATCCGGATAAAAGTGCCGGATAAATATTATTATAGATATTATTTCTGGTTATGGTCCACCTGTGTGCCAATTTTCATCCTAATGCGTTTTCTAGTTTTTGCGTGTTTTTGCAACGTCACAAACATTCGCACACTCGACACAAGTAGCGGACACATACGTGTGTCCAATATTTATGGGTGCCATTTTGTCATTTGTTTATGATAACTTGGAAATATTTAAAAACTATTAGTCCAGTCTCTTAAGGGTTTCACCTCGGAATTTAAGATAACAAGCTGGAAACTCGTATATTGCTTCATTTTGGTGTCCTCAAAGTTGTCTGAAAAGTCTCATATTATCTCGTGTCTGCGTCGTACGTTATTCGAGGTCAAAGGTCACGAAAATCGGTTCTGTGCAATTATCTCCGTTTCTATTGCTCCAATGATGTTAGCACTTATTATCAAAATTGTAGAGCATAAAATTTGCCACAAGTTTTGTTCGAAACATTTTTATATAAAATCAACCGTTTTTGAGATAGACAGCGGAGAGTACCCAGCATATAAAAAAAAAATCACGTTTTATAAAAATCTCAACATAGCATAGCTCTACTGAGATATTTACTGTATTCTAGGGATGTAACGGAGGTAGTTATATTGGAACCGGAACCGGAGTTTTTAAATTTGATTTATCGGAATCGGAACCGGAGGCGGAGGCAGGGTCAGAACTGGTGGCAGGAGAGAGATTTTTCATTCAAACACAAAAAACATTATTTAGTCAATTTTTTAATTTACTTTTTTTATTGTGAAATTAAACACAAACAGTGAAAAGAAAATTGGCATAAGTATTTCTAAATGAACAAGAAATTAAATGAAGTTGATGAAAACCCAAAGTAGCATAATGATTACATGACATTAAATAAAAACAAAAGCTTTGAAACAAATGAAATGTGTTGACTCCATTGATAAAATATTAAACTAAGGTAGATATGTCACTAGCGCACTAAAAATGAAGCGTAAAAAGGAAGTAAGTCCTGTATCTCGCTTTAGTCACTCTCGATACACTCGTAAAAACAAACGACAAACACTAACAGCGCAAACGACAAACACTAGCCATCTTTTTCTTCTCTATGCTTTAGATTGCGCCCCATCTCACTCACACCGTACCAATGTATGCCGAATAAAAATATGCATGTGTGCTGCTGTGTTCGGCACATTTTTTTTGGTCAGTTTGTTAGAATATATCGTATCTGTTTAATATTTTATCAATGGTTGACTCCAAAACTAGCGAAAAATGCACTATAGGATACAAGTAGCAGGAGTCAGGGAATTCCCCGCGTGATATGTATGAACCTGCACCCCATCGCGTAACGCACTATTAATATCAATTGGAATCATTTTGAAGCATATTGCTAGTCCATTACTCCATATGTTCGATATATGTGTGTGCTCAACAATATAAATAACGCAATGAATGTTGTTCAACTGTCAAAATCAAACCCATTACTACTGATCAGGGTTCGAAAATATCCGATATCTATAATAAATATCAAAATATCGGATATTTATGATATATATCCAAAATCGGATATATATCCGATATTTATATCCATTTCTTAGGACTGTCATTTTATTATCTTATTACTAACTATACGATTTCCACAGGTACATGACAGTTTATTATTATGAATTTATTACAATAAAAACAACATATTTTTAGTTTTTATTTAACGAAATAAACATAAAATCTTATAGTTCACAAAAATCAACTAAAAAGATGGTTAATCTTTTTCTGAGAAAACAATGTCTATAAATATTAGGGAAACAAAATTAAAATATCTTATAAATCCTAATATTTGTACTTAGTCGAGTTATAATCCATACTAATATTATAAATGCGAAAGTAACTCTGTCTGTCTGTCTGTCGGTCTGTGTGTCTGTCTGTCTGTCTGTTACGCTTTCCCGCTTAAACCTCTCAACCGATTTTGATAAAATTTGGCACAGACAATCTTTGGACCCTGAGAAAGAACATAGGCTATCTTTTATCCCGGAAAATTAAGATGTTCCCGAGGGAAATCTAAAAAGCGCGATATAACCGAACTCCATGCGCGGTGAAGCCGCGGGCGGAAAGCTAGTCAAATAATAAATTAGTCTTTTTCTAGTCAGCTAGAACTGTCAAATCGCCTGTTGACATTCCTAAAGGATTAACACTATACTTCACTTTTAAGGAGTAGGTATGTTTGCAGATAATAGAATTGAAAATTATTTTGGCTCTTTTACGTTGCACTATATTATTGATTGCAGTACCTACTTGGTAAATTCGAAGTATTACGGTCTGAAGACAGAAAACACGACGAATATGCCAGCAGCGCGTCGGTAAAAGTACTTAAATGCAACATACCATCAATTTTGATATATGTATATCACAAAAAATGGTTGGATATATATCAGATATATATCGGATATATATCATGATATATATCAATTGATATATATCCTTCGAACCCTGCTACTGATAGTGCGTTACGCAATTACTCTGCTTTTCATAACAGTTGGCAGGCCGCCGCCGATATGTTATGCCTTAATAACCTTCGATTAAACCCACCGATTTAAAAGTATCGGAACCGAAGCCGGAATTGAATTCACCGGCTGACCGGCCTATCTATTCTCTCTAAGAATTTCACCATGAAAATGCAAGTGAAGTGGGCTCGAAGTCACCTATCACCTTACCATGGAAAATGTAAAATACACTGGACCAATCACTTCACCTAAATTTTGGATTAAGTACTAAGATTTATACGGAACCGATCAGCAGTTTCTTAACGATGTTTACCACCATAAATAAAAACTAATTACCACCTAATTACCTGTTTCACTTAAAAACTATGGGAAAACTACAATCTGATCGCCATAAATCTTCTCCTAAACTTTTATGTAATTGTTTTAACTGTGAACTCATTTTCTAAATCTTTACTTACATAAGAGATAAGGCGCCACCTTGCGTGGGAGTTGGTCATTGTGTGCCTGCTTGAGATGGTAGATGGCCGGGGATTAGATCTTAGATTTAGGAGGTGTGGAGATATCACTACCAGGGTTTGGTTCTCAGTTACGATTACATAGTCGAAGGACGGGTCTGAGCAGTTGTGTTGCGATGTGTGCCGGGTACGATGCGCTAAATGTTGTTGTGAGTTTGGTCGTGGAGGATCTCCAGATAAATCTCCCTTTGGCACAGCATCGTTGGTCGTGTTGTTGTGTTTAACATTCTATCACTTCGCTGAACTGCCGTCTTCCTTTCTATCCACCCAGTTGTTTTTCTTTGTGAATAGGCTCTAAATTAATCCCACCTATGGGATTGCGATACCCACCAGTGGGATTGCGGTCAAGCACAGTTTATAATTATGAAACACCGGCCAAGTGCGTGTCGGACTCACGCACAAAGGGTTCCGTACTATTTTTACGTACGGATTTATGAAATTTTAAAGGATTTAAGTTATTTGTATGAAAGATTACGCGGTAATAAGCGGTTTACGATTTACGAGGTATTAAAAAAACTACTTACTAGATCTCGTTCAAAATAATTTTCGTTGGTAGTTTTTATAGTAATGTACATCATATTATATTTTTCAGATTTTTCTTTTCTTATTTTAGTTAGGGGGGGTGGGGCTACTTTTTGTACTTTGGAAGCGTCTGTCACGCAAACTATTCGGTTTAGAAAAAAAATATTTTAGAAACCTCGATATCATTTTTAAAGACCTATCCATAGATACCCATACGTATGTGTGATGATGGAAAAAAAAAAATGAGTTTTCAGTTTTAAGTATGGGGAGCCCCCAATATATTATTTTTTATTTTTGCATCAAAATCTTAATGCGGTTCACAGAACACATCTACCTACCAAGTTCAACAGTATAGCTCTTATAGTTTCAGAAAAAATGGCTGTGACATACGGACGGACAGACAGACGGACAGACAGACATGACGAATCTTAAGGGTTCCGTTTTTTGCCATTTGGCTACGGAACCCTAAAAAAATAAAAGTACACAGTGCTGTACACTTTCTCTCTATTTCGAGTTAAGCAAATCAGCACCATTCTGCAGCCTTTATACCAACTGATTCAACCATCTCAACCCATATCCTCTCTGGTGTCAAGTAAGAGAGGTGACTAGTGAACTCACCAGGGAAGCGGCAGCAGCGCTTCTCCTAGGAATAACATATTACTTCTGATCCCCAACCCGCCTGCCAAGCGTGGATCGAATATAAGCCTGGGGGAGGCCTTTGTCCAGTAGTGGACCTCTATAGGCTGAGAGGAAGGATAGAAAATACTTCAGTTTGATTGCTAGTTTCTATAGATGTTAGTTATTTTGGATATAATATTTGCACCAACGACAACGCCATTTTATGTCCAGTAAATGTCTATCCATTCGAAGGTTAGAAGAAATTGCATTAGCTCTAAGGTCCCCAATTGCATATTTTGTAGTGTTTAATGTATTTTTATGTAATGTATTGTTGTGGTGTACGTACGGTACACATTAATCTACATAATATGCGTACACTAGCGGCCGCCAGCGACTTCGTTCGCGTGGAGTTAGTTATGCACCGCTCCTGTCGGTCACAGCGTGATGTTAGCCTAAAACCTTCCTGGATTAATGGGCTATCCAACGCAAAAAGAATTTTTCAAATCAGACCAGTAGTTCCTGAGATTAGCGCGTTCAAACAAACAAACAAAAAAACTCTTCAGCTTTATATCTTCTTCTTCAGCCTATAGATGTCCACTGCTGGACAAAGGCCTCCCTAGGCTTTCCACGCTGACCGGTCTTGTGCTGGCCGCATCCATCGGCTTCCCGCGACCTTGACCAGGTCATCGGTCCACCTTGTTCGGGGCCTCCCTACGCTGCGTCTTCCAGTACGTGGCCGCCACTCCAGAACCTTACTGCTCCATCGACCATCAGTATAGATTTCTAGTTTTAGCTCACCTAGCAATGCGTAAGTTTTTGGTAGAATCAGAAGTATGTTTATCCTGGTTGGGTACTGGTAAACTATATAGTTTAACTTGATGTGTAGCCGTTTGTACAATACAGTAAATCTGTACATAATATGTATAAATAAATAAATTATATTAGTTTTAAAATAATTGGAATGTCTTTTTTCATTGCAGGTTTCTTAGAATCTCTCTACAATGGTGCACTATAAGGTAAGAATTTACAACCATTTAAAAACTTTCTTATGTATATATTTTTACACATCTCGGGACCCTGGAATTCCGGTCCTTTGGCAGGAATACTATGGGACGAAGTCAACTCGCAGTAATGAAATGCGGAACCGACCAATGCAACGGTTATCGCTAATGCCAGTACTAACTGCATCCCGCAGTTTCACCCGCATAAGTTTTGATTCCGTAAGAAAATCGGAATAAAAAGTATCTTATGTATTATTCCTGGTTATAAACTGTCTGTTAGCCGAGTTTCATCCAAATCCAATCGTGAAAGAGTAAGAAACATTCATCCATACTCATAAAGCTTCGCATATATAATACTAGCTTACCACCCGCGGCTTCGATCGCGTGGAGTTCAGTTATATCGCGCTTTTTAGATTTCCCTCGGGAATATCACATTTTCCGGGATAAAAAGTACCTATTATTTAATCCGGACTTTTAACTTTACGCCTGCAAAATTTCAAAGCAATCGGTTCAACACAAAACAAACAAACTCAGTTTCCCATTTATAATATTAGTAAGGATAATGGCCCTGATTCCCTTGTTCACAAACTAAACTAATTTTTTGTTTTATTCTTTCCGTTCATTTGAACGGAAAAGGCAAAAGCATAGTACGCCATACAGCCTAGTCTTCAGTATGTTTTTCTTGAGTTTTATATCCTAACTTATCTAATTTATCCTAACTTATACTAGCTTAACATAAACTTTTTTTTTTCGGGGTGGAAATCCTCATAGGATGTCCGCCGCCCTAGTGAGCGACGGGGTCTGTCAGACTTTACTGACTAAAAACCACCCCGGTGTCTCTTCTATCACGAGCGCGCGTAGGGGCCGCGCGGGAGTCTAAATTCTTCCGCAGCAACACTCTCGTGCTGGCCCGGTCTGCCCGAGCTTAACATAAACTAAACTAGGTATCTCCTTTTTCGTTCGTTTCCCGCGTGAGGCCGAGAAGGAAGAAGTTTGGGTGAGGTCATGATGTGGCCACTATGCTACAATATTTCACTGTTCTTTATAAATTATTCCCTGAATGCACTTTTACTACATAAATCACGCGCTTTTATTTAGTAAACAACACTATAAATAATTTTAAAAGTCCAATGAAAAATGAGCGTGACACTCATCTTGACATTCCCATAAACTAAACTAAATTTAAGTTCAGTTAATCTTTTTTTTTTCTATTACTTTAAGAAAAGGACAGAAGTTAATATATTAGTTTCGATCTGTCAAATTAGTGCGCTTCCGACGTCAATTGACGTATTTTTTGGGCGCCATGTTTCTAATCGCGGCTAAACTGTCTATGGAGTATCTTAATTTGACAGGATTTGAGTAAATGTTATCTTCTATCCTTTCCTTGATGAAATGGCGAGAAAAAGATGCCCTGAATTTAAATTAGTTTAGTTTGTGAGAGAGAAGTGATTCGGCACCACTGTAAAGTTTCATCATCATCATCATCATCAACCTTTTTATCGTCCCACTGTGGGGCACAGGTCTCCTCTAATACAGAGATGCACCACGGTTGGCGATTTCAGACTTTTAGAGTCCAGGTTTCCTCAAGATGTCTTCCTTCACCTTCAGTCATTGGTGTCCAAGATATACTTAGAAAGTACATACAATATCAAAGAAAACCGTGTCCGACCCATAAGGATAGCAAAGGTTAGGTAAACATTGACCAAATATAATATAAAATTTTACATAATCATCATAGTAACAATACTAATGAATTTTGAAATAATCCTTTTTTTCCGGGAATTAATTCCAATTTCCCCGAAATTTGGTAATTTTTAAAAAAGTGACAACACCGGTATTATTATAAGCGAATAGCGACGCGACCACGTCACAGGTGCCGCGTGCCCTGCCCCCCGCCGCCCGCGGAAGGGGTTGCTTATCGCACATGTATTACATTACCTCTTTTTGCTAAATAATATTTATTTTTTTTGTGGGATTTTTTTTTAAGTTTAGCCCGACTTTGTAGGCAATAGTAGAATCAGTTATCGATACCTTACAATACCTTCACAGATCGGACAGGGTTTTCTTTACATATTGTATAACTTTAGAAAAGTTACATTGGTACTTGCCTGACCTGGAATCGAACCCGCGTACTCATACTTGTTCTGTAGTTTTTGCGTGAAAGAAACATTAATATCCATCCATCCTTCCGTACTCACAAAACTTTCACTTTTATATTAATAGGATAGGATAGAAAGGAAATAGGCATGTGGATATACCTTAACTAAGTAGCCATAATTTTATCATCAACCCTAATCACTTGGTACCAGCAGCGTCATGGTTGGTGGATCCCGTGGTAATCATGTTATGATGATAACCCACGGAAGTATGGACCAATCACACAAAGATCTCATTTAGAAATGATACATAAATGAAGGGTTCCGTTCCGTACCGTTATGTAATGGTGGTACCTACAAACACCACAAATGAATGACGTCACACGAATTCTACATCTCGCAAGCAGAGTTTACCGTGCAATTAGTATACATACAACTTCCCAATTTCAAGCATTGGGGGAGTGCCCGCCAGACATACAACACCCGTCTGGTCGGAGGACCCTCCCTTTTCTATGGAGAATGAGTGAACTTTACTCCCTGTTCCTCATACCTCCACACATCATACTCCTGACTCTATCCATATTTATTCATCATCAACCTCGTTTTATCGTCCCACTGCTGGGCACAGGTCTCCTCTCATACAGAGAAGGATTGAGCGTAATCACCACGCTTGCTCAATGCGGGTTGGCGATTTCAGACTTTATAAAGTCCAGGTTTCCTCAAGATGTTTTCCTTCACCTTCAGTCATTGGTGTCCAAGATATACTTAGAAAGTACATATAACTTTAGAAAAGTTACATTGGTACTTGCCTGACCTGGAATCGCGCACTCATACTTGAGAGGCTGGTGTTTTAACCACTAGGCCACCACGACATAATTTTTACATATTTATTACACATCCATATTTATTACATTATAATAAAGTGGCCTAGTGGTTAAAACACCAGCCTCTCAAGTATGAGTGCACGGGTTCGATTCCAGGTCAGGCAAGTAACTTTCTAAAGTTATATGTACATTTCTAAATATCTTGGACCTGAAGTGAAGAAACATCTTGAGGAAACTGACTTTAAGTCTGAATGCGCCAACCCGCATTGAGCAAGCGTGGTGATTACGCTCAATTGTTCTCTGTGTGAGAGGAGACCTGTGCCCAGCAGTGGGACGATAAAAGGGTTAATGATGAATATAGGGCCAGGGGGAGGCGCAGTATCTTTTTCTTCCAGATTACGAATAATAGAGTCAAAAGTCAAAGTCTTCGGTGGTAGGCCATAACATTGGCTGCCGGCAGAAATTACCACCCACCAGACAAAGTCTTGCTGCCAAGCGATTCGTCGTCTGGCGGCATGATGTCTGGTGAAGCCATACGGAGGACGGGTCTGAGCAGTTGTGTTGCGATGTGTGCCGGGTACGATACGCCAAATGTTGTTGTGTCGGGAGTTTGGTAGTGGAGGGTCTCCAGATCAATCTTCCTTTAACGCAGCATCGTTGGTCGTGTTGTTGAGTTTAACATTGCATCACCTCGCTCAACTGCCGCCTTCCTTCCTATTCACTCAGATTTTTTTGAGTGAATAGGCTCTTAATAAACTAGCGTGCTTTACCATTAACGATTGCATGCTTATCATCAGGTGGGATTGCAGTCAAGTCAAAGTATTTTATTTGTTAAACATTGGTAATATGGGAGAAGTACTCTTAGACTTCACCTCCTTGGTTACCCCCTTCTTATCCATATCACCATTCACACCACGGCTTCACCATTCAAGTTCCATTCGTCGTTTCTTTGGTCTTCTCCTACTCTCATAGCCAGTTATGTAAATACTTTCTTTATCCTACCTACCCTACTGAATCATCATCATCTCTCAGCGTTAATCCCAGTCGCATCCGAAGCTTTTTCAGCTTTGAAGTCTGGGGTCCGCTTTACCAGGCTAACTGCTGATTTTGGGTAAACTTCGATATTTTCCATGAAGCTACTGCGGTCTGACCTCCACAACCCGAAGACTATATCAAAGCATTGCAGTTAGACCAATTGTTGGACTTTTGAGGGCTCCAACTGTTGAGGTTGAATTTAATTATTGTCTCTGGCAGCTAACTTTTAGGTATAAGCAAAAATATTTTAAGTTTGGAAGATTACGGAGACAGGAGAAAAGATTCATTGTTTTATGTGATCATTGTTTGTTTCGGTAGCATCATGAGTAGCAAGACTGCAGTCAATCGATAATGTTTGCTACATCATATTGTAATGTTTTTTTTTTATAGAGTGTTTGAAAGTTGGGCTTAAAATATTAAAAATTATGAAGTGCTTATAATGGTGTATTAATTGATTTTGGAGTTATTTAAAATGTAAAGGATCCCAGAAGGTACTGTCTGCACTCAAATTACTATTTATTCATAACTACAACAGGTTATGGGCCCAGAATGGGTGCAGCAGTAAGCTAGCTTGATTGGAAAATATAAACTATTTGAAGAAACTGAAGAAAATAATGATTATGAGTTTGAGAGGGGAAGTTTATAAAGAGGAAATGAAAATGAAAAATTTTTGTCAAAGAAACAAAAGAGGAGCGATTTTTCTAGAAGAACAAAATAATGGTAAGAAAATTAAGTCTTCTTTGAAAATTATATGAAGAGCTAAATGAAAAATTTTATGGAAATACTGATGGAATACAATTTTGGTGAAAATAAAATATGTGTATTAAAGGAAAAGAAATTTATTTGGCAATATTATGTTGATGATGGAATTCTATAATAAATATTGGAAATAGTGGAAAAGGAAAAGAAATAAGATATCTGAAGGACTGGAAAAAGAATTTGGAATTAGAAGATTTGATAATTATTGAAATTGATATAGAGGTTATAGAGAAAATTATTTGAAAATTTATGAGAAGTTTACATTGAACAATGAATGAAGAATTTTGGATACGGCAACTTGAAAGAAAAAGCATTTCCGAATATTTGTATTGTTGCACATCAAGAGGGGAAGAATATTAGTATTGATGTGCATAATTATAGGAAGTTGATGTGATATGGAGGAGGAGTTTTCTACTTTTGAAGAAGAACAACAAAATGGAAGAATATTAGTGGTGATGTGCAGTAGACAACTGATGTGATGTGCTTAGTTATAGGCAAGTAATAGGGTCTTTATTATATTTGATAAATAAAATTAGACTAGATGTATTAGGGGTTTGCTAGTTGGTTTTACAAATAATAGAGATGAGTTGGGATCCTGCAAAATTGAAAGTTATGTATTCAAGGGTTGTGACATGTAATAAAAGTGTAAAGGTTAGTGATATTTATGAAATTGAAAGTTATGTAAAGGCTGCATTTTAGACAGGGAGTTTATTTTAGATATGATGTTTTAGTAGTAGCTGAGTAGTAGCTGATAGGGTGTGTTTTGTAATAGTTGAAGTTATCGATAGGGAGTTTATGGGCAGGAAGACTGTCAGAGTTGTCGAAGTTATAGATAGGGAGTTTGAAGTTATAGATAGGGAGTTTGAAGTTATAGATAGGGAGTTTGAAGTTATAGATAGGGAGTTTGAAGTTAAAGATAGGGAGTTTGAAGTTTATAGACAGGGAGACTGAAGTTATAGATAGGGAGTTTGTTGAAGCTATAGATAGTGAGAAGTATAGATAGTCAAATATGAGCGTTAGAGATTTATATTAAAAAATATTTATTTCAAAAATACACGTCTGCTCAGCATGAGCTTTACAATTATAATGATTAAAATCGAACAAAATAAGAACGCTTAAATCTAAGTTACATATGCTTATATACTAAATGAAGGTTTGCTTGTGTGTTTGCGACTCACAAGAGGAATCTGTTAGGCGATGCTTATTGCTTTGTTTGTCACTGATTTCATCAGAATGAAACTTGAACTTAATGGCTACCTGGAGCAACTGGGTGGCATGTTATGATGTTGTGTCACTGTTACTATGCGAGGTAAGGGCTGGCTATGCATAACTCCTCCCTCCGTAAGTTCAAAATCATCATTCGAAGACAATTCATGAGGTTGATGATTTTGACTAAATTTATATCTTAATACATGTCTATAACGATACATAGTTATTATTAACATAGTAAGTAGAATAACGTAAATTACAATAGTTCCTATACTAACACTATGCACGTTCACAAAATGGTTTTCACTGTTTATCACTTCACTGTTATCCTTTAGGGCATGTGATAGAAATTGTAGATTTTCTAAGTTGATTTCATCTAAGCTGATAGTCTTGCGGGATACGTCTTGTGGTGTCACGATGCTAGGTAGATGTATGGATGGTGAGCTGCGGAAGACAACTTCTCCTGTTTGAAGACGATGTTTTCTCAGCGTCGTTGTTCCAAATTTTACTTCACAGGCATTGTTCAGGGTTAGAATGTAGGTACCCATGATGTCGTGTTGGCTCATGTCGTTGCCACAGTATTCTGTTAAAAATGTAGGGAAACCTGCGAAAATTAGCCAAGAGTCTTGTTGTATGGATTTAATTTTAACAGTTGATGCATTAACTGTTAGAGGCAGGCATGATGTTATCTTCGTAGAGAAGGTCATCAGATCTACGATGCATTTTGTTTCTTCTTCAGGAGACACGATGTCGTCGTAACAAAGGAACTTTCCTTCGTCTATTTCTCTGCAAGGCTGAGAGAGCGATACTATTTTCGACCCTTTCGCAAGGATATGGGAATGTTTAGGAGTTATGAGGAATGATAATTCAAGGTGGGAGTTGTACATGGGAAAAGGATGTAAGGTAAAGTAGTTATAGACATCTGCTTGGACTGTTGTACTGACGTAATAAAAGTTATTTGTTTGCCCTTTACATAAGCTTTTATATCAATACAATGTTCTATGTTAACTAAATTTCCGATGGTTACAGGGAATGCTAACTTATCTATTTTCTCAATGTCTATAAGAATGTTAAACAGTTCGGATGTATTCAGTATAGACTGATGTAATACATTCACTCTACTGAATGCTACTGCTGTCTCCACTTCATCTAAGCGGGTTAATAATATTTGAAAATTATGAATTAACATGTCATATGTATTTATAATCAAGTTTTTACTCCTTTGAAATTGGGTGTTATTTAAAATTTCTTCTATTTCCTTAATAGTTTTGTCCAGTATGATAAAGTTGTTTCTTGTTGAATTTGTAAAGTTATTAAATGTATCAATTATTTCGGAAATTAAAGTAATTTTGTTCGTCGTTACATTTTGTTGTGATTGTAGACTGTTTATCAAGTTATCATATCTAGTAGCATCATCATTGTCTAAATTTCCAGTAATTGCTTTAATTATTGATCCAATTGGATTGATAAGTCCCCTTTTAATTCTTATGTTTGGAATTAACTGATAGTATCGTTCTATAGTTATGTTCATTATATATTGGGTTTGCAATTCAGCATCAAC
Organism: Sesamia nonagrioides; assembly: GCA_017933935.1. Lineage (NCBI taxonomy): Eukaryota > Metazoa > Arthropoda > Insecta > Lepidoptera > Noctuidae > Sesamia > Sesamia nonagrioides. The sequence goes on along the minus strand of JADWQK010002315.1, from coordinate 7,705 downwards.
AAGGCTACCGTCTAAAATGTATGTATCTAATTTATCCTTCATATAATTGGTTATTTCGTAATACTTTCCTATATTGTAGTCTAAATTCTTATGAACTAAATTTAAATCTAATATCTTAATTATATTCCAGTTATAGAGGCTTAGCGAAGCTTGGCCTTCTTTAACAGGGAGTATTCCTGGATTATCTTCAATCCTTTGAAGTTGAAGGGCCAGGTTCAGGGTTGCTTGCATCACTATCACGAGGGCGAACCTGTGGAGGACGCTTTATGTCTTTAATTGGTATTTTCTTTATTTTGCGGGCTTTATTTGCTACTGTTACGGTATTTCTATTAACTTTATCTACTACTGTTGCCTTTTGGTATCTAGGCTTATCTTTACTACGTCTTGTATTAACTCCTTTCATGTAAATGTTGTCGCCTGTTTTGATGTCAAATTGTTTTTCTCCTCCGCGTTTCTCTATTATTTTTTCTTTAGATTGTAACATTTTATTTGTTAAATAGTTATAAAGGTATTTGGTACGTTTAACGTGATCGGTTACTAATTGTTGGGTATAATTTTTATCAAAGTTTACTGCAAAAATGCTCGAAGCGTCCGTATGTCCAAAGACTACTTCAAATGGAGTTAAACCAGTAGTTGAATGGATAGATTGGTTATATGACATGACAGCGTAAGTCATGACAGATGCGGCGTCGGTAATCTTTCTTTCATATTTTGCTAGTCTATAAATTTCTATGATAGTTGAATGGAATCTTTCGACAAGTCCCATAGAATTTGGATTATGTGGTGTACCTATGTGTAGATCTATTTTATAAAAGTTTAGCATTTCCTTTAAGAGGTTATTATTAAATTCAGATCCAGGATCGGCACTAATCTTTTTAGGGATACCATAAATAGAAAAATATTTTATTAGTGCTCTAATAACTTCTGGTGTGGACCTGTTTGATATTTCAATCGCTTGTCCTAGTTTACTAAATGCGTCTATAATAGTAAGGAAATAGGTTCCTTCTATAGAAAATATATCCATAAAAATTTCTTGAAAAGGTTTATTTTGTGTTTGAGTTAATTGCAGTTCAGGTTTTAAAGGTTTTCTATCGTATTTCATTTGTTTGCACAGATCACAAGAGTTAATTATACTGGCTACGGTTTGTTCTAAGCTATTCCAATAGTATGTTCTTTTTAAATGGGCTATGGTTTCTTTGATACCACGATGACATGTTTTTCCGATATGATATTTCGTTATTATTTCTCGTTGTTCGTTTTCGTCTTCTACATAAATAACTCTTTCAGTGCACTCATAAATGCTTATTGCGTCTTTTTTAAAGAGATTTATTATTATTTTTGAAAACTGTTGTCGATGGCGTTGGTCTTCAAAATAAATATAATATTTAATTTTCGGACGAATATATATTTTTAAGAAATCCTTGATTAAATCCGGTTTGTCTATTGGTATGTGTACTTCAAATACTTTCTGTTTGTTTCTGGATAGATTTTTAACACTATACTCATTTTTATACCAAGTATATACTAGTATTTGATTCGGTTTCGTATCTATGGCTTCCTTTAATATCGGAATATCAGAGGAATCAGTGTTTTCTTCTGAATGAACTGTTGCTAAGGAAGGAGAGTCTGCTCTTTCCGAGGCTGTAACTGTTTCACTACCTATCGATGGAATCGAATAAGGTGATCTAGGTCTATCTTTAGAAACGCTGGATGAAATTGTAATATTATCACCTTCATCTGATGAGATGACAATGGTTTTTGAGCTATCGGTATTGACTATCATTGATACATCATCTAAAGCGTTAACTTTTATTCTGGACAGTGCATCTGCATTACCGTTTTGTTTACCGGGTTTGTACTTAATTTCGTAATCGAATTCAGAAAGTCTAAGTCTCCATCTATTGAGTCTACTTCCGGGCTCTTTTATAGAGTTTAACCAAACTAATGGTCTATGATCACTTAAAATAGTAAATTTTTTACCATACAGATAGGGTCTAAAATGTTTACATGCCCAAACAACTGCTAATAGTTCCTTTTCTATGGCACTATAGCGCGTTTCGGCATCGTTGAGAGTTCTACTCGCGAAAGCTATTGGTTTGTCACTGCCAACGGGACCTTGAGATAGGACCGCTCCTAGTGCAAAGTTAGATGCGTCTGTTGTTAAGAGGAAAGGCTTGTCAAAGTCTGGAAATTGTAATAATGGTGCATTGGTTAATAACTCCTTGCACTTTTCGAATGCGTTTATGTACTCCTTAGTTATTGTAACTTTATTTTTCTTTTTAAGGCAGTTAGTTAAGGGTTGTGTGATTTTAGAGAAGTCTTTAATAAATTTACGGTAGTATCCTACTAAACCTAGGAAACTTTTAATTTCCGTCGGTGTTCTAGGCAAAGGGAATTTTAGGACTGCTTCAATTTTGTCGTTATTTGGTTTAAGACCATCCTTTGTTATTGTATGTCCTAGATATAACACTTCCTTTTTTAGGAATTCGCATTTATCTAGAGTGGCTTTAAGATTTGTTTGTCTAAGTCTATCAAATATTTTCCTGAGCTTATCTATATGTTCTTGAAGGCTGGTTGAATACACAATTATGTCATCTAAATATACTAAACAATGTATGCCTTGTAGTCCGCGGAGCACATTGTCCATTGCACGTTGGAAAGTTGCTGGGGCTGTCTTTAAGCCAAAGGGCATTCGAGTAAACTCATAATGTCCTGATTGTGTTGTAAATGCAGTTTTAGGTTGATCATCCTTTTCTACCTCCAATTGATGGTAACCGCTAGCTAGGTCTATTGTAGAAAAGTAAGAGGCTTTTCCTAACCTATCAAACAAGTCTGTTATATTGGGTAATGGATATTTGTCGTCTATTGTTATTTCGTTGAGTCTCCTATAATCTATGACCATTCTAAATTTTTGTTCACCCGAGGAGTCCATTTTCTTTGGGACTAGATGAACCGGGGCACTCCAAGGTGAGTGTGATTCTGTTATAATATTGTTTTTTAATAGTTTATTGACTTGTTTCTGTATTTCTTGGTTTTGGCTGATAGGGTGTCTATATGGACGTATGTATATTGGATCTTCATTCTTAGTACGGATTTTATGTTTGACCTGGTTTGTAAAAGACAGAGGTACTTGTTCGCAGTGGAAGATGTCCTTATATTCTGCACACAAGTTTGATATTAAAGATTTTTCTTCTATATTGAGGTGATCAAGGCGTAATTTACTTAAGTTTTCATTAAGTAATCTGTCAATATTTAAATTATTGTTTAACTTATTTACTAAGCAACTATTTGGTAATTCTTGTTCTATATTAAATACAGTAAATGGCTTTTCAAATGTTATAGACATTTCAGTATCAGTGGTGTTCTGAATGACTGTTTGAGCTAAAGAGTCTACGCAGTTGACTAAGGCATCAGGCATGCGAACTCCTGGACAGAATTCGACGTGGTTTAAGATTGCAGTGCCATTGTCTAACATTGTTGGTACCTTTACGCGTGTTTCTGATCTAGGTGGTACTATTATTTGGTAGAATGGATTATATAAAATTGGGATGTCGGTAGTACTTGTCCTCAATACCTGATTTTTCATGTCTATATTAGCTTCTAACCTTTTTAATAAGTCTGAGCCAATAAGACCGTTATATTGTTGATCTACTGTGTAAATATAGAACTTGTGATAGATATCTGCATTGAATGTATCTGTTAAAGGGATGTATGCAACTTCGTTATGCTTGCTACGTCCGTGAGTACTAATGACTTCGAATGGTTCTACATCTATATAGTACTTAAAGAATTGGTCGGCTAGTTCTTCGTTAATAAATGATCGTGAACTTCCTGTATCTATTAGAAAAATTGCATCTATCTCCGGTAAATAGATATGTGGTAGTCTAAGACCATTATAGTTTAATTGTATTATTTCGGCTGGTCCGTTACAGAGGCTTCTGTTGGAAAATTTTCATTTTCTGATTCGTTTTGTACGCAGTTTAGTTGATTATTATCTTCCTCTGGGATTGCTACACACTGATTATCTTCGCAAGAACATAGTTGGTCATAGTTAACGTCACAATTAGTGGATTCATCTAACATTTTATTTTGTACCGTTCTCATGGAAACGTCGGTGTTTTGTCTGGGTGATTGGTTGTTAACACCAAAACGAAATTGTTGGTTTGGATTGGCTTTGAAAAAACCTGAATTTTTATAATTATTCATTGTCCGTGGAAGTTGTTGTGGTTGATGAGGAATCTGGGGTTTTTGATTCTGATTTTGTGGTTTAGGTGCTTGCGGATGAATACCACATCTTTGATTACCATGATTATGATTCGGGGTGAAGTTTGGTTTAAAAGGTTGTTGCGAATTATTGTTTGTTGGAACGCCGAACTTATGTTGAATTGGTGCCGTAAAGTTGGGTCTAGGGTTGTTTAAACTGGGATTATTATTGTTAGAGTTTGTTTTATTTTTATTTCGGGAGTTATATCGGGTTTGGAAATTAACTTCCTCGATAACGACACTTAATGCGGATTCTAATGTATTGCATTTATTTAATCTAACAAATTTTATCAAATCTTCCGGTAAGTTGTATAGAAAGACGTTGAGAGCTGTGTTATTATATATAATATATTTAGCTGCTTTTATACCTTCGTCAGTTAAAAGGTTTACTTTAGAAATTAGCGAGCTTCTTACGTTCTGTATACGGTGGCAAAAGTCTATATAAGATTCACCATGTTTAATTTTAAGGTTTTCTAATTCTATGCTTATACAAGCTTCTGATCTAGGGTCACCAAAATGTTGAACAAAGAGTTCTTTTAGATCTTCCCAAGTAGTAATATTTTCGCGTTCACTTATTAAAACGGCGGCTCTTCCTACTAACCTACTTGTTATACAGTGAAATAAATAAGTTTGTTGACCTGAGTTGTTCCCCCTCTGAAACTTCTAATAACATATTCACATTTAGAAATAAAAAGGTTTAATAACTTATCATCACCATCGAATCTGGGAATGATGCTTTGGATTTCCTTTGGGATAAGTTGAATATTCATTTTGTTAATATTTAAGGCAAACAATTAACGTATTTGGCGATTTTAGTCCAAATTACGCGACTTAATCTAAAAATGTAAAAATCACTAATGTTCGAGTAATTTTCACAAAGTAACAGATTGGCAATGTGAGTCCAATTTGTTATATTAAAACTAAATCTAGATTTGACAATTTTTGACCAAAAATAGATGAGTTACGTTATCGGCGATGTCTAGTCCAATAAATCGTAAGGAATATAGACAAGGGATGGGAGTCAGTGCGAATAAGGGTCTACTCACAGTTTGCTCGATCCCATGCCGGTTCTTGTTCTGCTGCTGCTGCTGAGCTTGCGCCTTTTGACGAATTTATTTGTTAGGTTCTTTACAGACTAGAAGTCTATGCGACTAGGATGACGTTACGACCGATTTTTGTGTCTATTAACGATTACTTGTACGCGACTAGCTAATCCGACCCGGCTGCGCCAGTCAAATATGAGCGTTAGAGATTTATATTAAAAAATATTTATTTCAAAAATACACGTCTGCTCAGCATGAGCTTTACAATTATAATGATTAAAATCGAACAAAATAAGAACACTTAAATCTAAGTTACATATGCTTATATACTAAATGAAGGTTTGCTTGTGTGTTTGCGACTCACAAGAGGAATCTGTTAGGCGATGCTTATTGCTTTGTTTGTCACTGATTTCATCAGAATGAAACTTGAACTTAATGGCTACCTGGAGCAACTGGGTGGCATGTTATGATGTTGTGTCACTGTTACTATGCGAGGTAAGGGCTGGCTATGCATAACTAGATAGTGAGTTGAAGTTGTATTGAAGTTTTTTATGAGTTGTTTTGTATTGGGGGGTTACAGGTTATGTTTTGAAGTTTTATAAGAGTTTTCTTTGTGTATTGAGGGGATTATAGGTTATGTATTGAAGTGAATGTTTGAAAGTTATGTCTTGGGATGATTTAAAAATTTTAGTTTGAGACAATAATAAAATTCAGAGGGGATGTTGAGGTTGAATTTAATTATTGTCTCTGGCAGCTAACTTTTATAAGCAAAAATATTTTAAGTTTGGAAGATTACGGAGACAGGAGAAAAAGATTCATTGTTTTATGTGATCATTGTTTGTTTCGGTAGCATCAAGAGTAGCAAGACTGCAGTCAATCGATAATGTTTGATATATAATATTGTAATGTTTTTTTTATAGAGTGTTTGAAAGTTGGGCTTAAAATATTAAAAATTATGAAGTGCTTATAATGGTGTATTATTTGATTTTGGAGTTATTTAAAATGTAAAGGATCCCAGAAGGTACTGTCTGCACTCAAATTACTATTTATTCATAACTACAACACCAACAACCCGTAACGACTACCATTAGACGTTCGTATGGCAACCGGGACCTAACGTGCTTTCCTACTGAATCGGTTTTTGTAAAATTTGTTATAGGGAAAAGATTTATTTATCCCAATAATCATTAAAATACGTAAACTACTGTCCCACACCCGTAGTACGATCTACACCCTGCAAGTCGCGGTCGATAAGTACCACTAGGCCACGGCTGTCACACGCGAAGTAGTTATTTTTAAACTAGGGCTATTTGACAATACATAACTACACATATGTTATAAAATTACTAATAATTTCTTGTGTATAGTTTTCAATGTCTTTGTTAGTACATCGGCCTGTGCTAACTGACATATTACGACAAATAATTTAATTTAATGTTTAGCGTTTCGTAATCTCAATTACTAACTATATTCTCGCCAAGCTCCATAAAGAATAGAGGTAAACAAACCAATTTAGGGTTATCACAACTCACGTTTTACAAATATTTTACTCTTGTTAATTACATGATTATCGACTTTTACAAGCTAGCTATTTATTAACAATTCCTATTGCAGCATATTTCAATAGAATCACTAAAATAACAATATCTTGATATTTCGAAAAACCTTTAAAAAGTCGACATTAATTTTACGTGGTAGCCCTACAAAAAAAAGAAAGATTGACGAAATCCAGGTATTTAAAAACACATTTGGTGGAATTCAACCATTGAATAAATTTAAGGCATTTGTCAATACAATTTTGCGTATTTAAATCTGAAAGTGAATCAACTACATAACACATGCTTTCAAGTATGGACTAATTATTATAATACATATGTATCAAAAAATTTAACCTATTAGGAAATTAGCTTACATGTGTGTCCTATTTCAGTTAAATCGGTTAAGCGTTCTATGCAAATCATAAATATCTAAACATGAATAAACTGTTTAGATTAGGATTAGGATTAGTAAGAAGTAGGATGATTACTTTGATGAAAATCATCTATGTAGAAAAGGTTGTTAACATCTGTATTTTAGGCGTAAACTACTCGTTGCCTAGCAACGGTTTGTTTACTTCTATTCTTTATCGAATTTGGCTCAAATATAGTTACTATAGCAGTGGCGACTCAGTGGTAAAGGCACCGACTTACGAGTTGTTGGTTGTAAGTTCAAACCAAGCTAGGCGCTTTACTTTGTGTAGATCTAAAAATTAAAAGACTGTGTCTGTGCAAGATAGTGGCATTGGCCGCGACTTATGAGTTTTACGTCATAGCATCGAACCCCATCAGACACATTACTTTGTGTAAATTATTACATCACCACCGCTCTCAAAACGGTGAAGCGAAACATCGTGAGGAAAC
>JADWQK010001751.1:0-20325 GCA_017933935.1 Sesamia nonagrioides | reverse complement strand
GCACTTTCACGTTTAGCCTCAAAAGGCATAGATGATATTAATTGATCTTCTTTTAATATCGCAGGCTACCTAAACGCATCCCCCTTAACGGATTACGAATGACCGTCTTACCCTTGTAGCCTCGTACTTGTCACGGTATCAGTTGAAAGGGCATTGTTATGTTATCATTCCGCTTGTTAAGGCCACTTGACGGGAATGTTCAACGAAACGTCGTTTAATTTGTTTATTTTTAACATTGTATTCGTTTCACTATTGTGTTATTTTCTTTTATTGCAGACCGCGTTTTTAATACAAACTCATTTGCAAAAAAACAACGGGCACCTAAGCAATGAACCATTTCAAATGTTAATATTGCTTTGTTTGATAATTATAGGTAGTTTTATCCTCACAGTTTGGTAAATTCATAAGAAAATAATTGTTTTCATCAGTATTTCATAAAATTTTGATACTAGGTATTTATGGGAAATAATGCTAAGCCTCGCTAGTAGTGCATATGTGCATTGGGTTAAAATTAAAAAAGTTTTTTTGTTTGTTTTTCTTTAATAAAGTAAAAGCAGATAAATTTTTAGAATCGAGTGTGACCCCCTCTAGGTAAAATCACAGCTTGAATTCGTCTGGGCATGCTAGCGAGTATATCCCGATACTTGCTTGCGGAATACGTTGATACTCCGCAGTAATCACATTCTTTAGCTCTCTGATGGTCTGCGGAGCCGGTTGTACTGATGTCACACTCCGTTTCAGAACGTCCCAGACATGCTCAATGAGATTGAAGTCGGGACTTCGAGCTAGCCAATCTAAACGACGAATGCCGACCTCTTTGCACATACGCTTCAACTTCGCGAGATCGGTGGGCGCGAGCATTGTCGTCCATAAAAATCGAGTCTTCAACTAGAGCGGCCAATGCGGGTTGTGCATGAGGAATTAGAACTTCCGTTATGTATCGGTGCCCAGTCAGTGAGCCGTTTTCAATGAAGACTAACTCTGTACCATTCACTGAATTTATTCCTGCCCAAAAGATAACAGAGCCCTCACTATAAGGTGTGATTTCTTCGAAATATGCCTCTACAAAGCGTTCTCCTTGTCTTCTTAGCACTCGCCGACGTCGATCTTCAACGAACAGAGATATCCTGGCTTCATCAGAGAACAGAACCCTATTCTAATTTTCTTGAGTCCATGATTCACAATTTCTAGCGAACCTAAGCCTGTGAACTTGGTGCTCACGGAGTAATTTGGGGCCGCGAGCCGGGCGGTGACTGCGTATATTGGCAACGAGAAGCCTCCTCCCGACCGTCCATAGACTAATATGTACATTTCTTACTTCTTGGAGGTTATTCTTAAGATCCACATACAAAGATTTGCGATTTGTCAATGCGCGACTCACAAGAAAACGATCATCCCGTGGTTGGGTACATGGTTTTCTTCCAGAACCAGGCCTTCTCTCGACGGAACCTGTCTCCTGATATCTCTGGCAGGTCCTTTGGACCGTCGAGTTACTAACATTTAGCCTGCTAGTCACGAAGCATTGGCTGCAACCCTCTTCAAGCAGCGTGATAATTTTGGTAGTTTTTACCACTTTATCTACCATTTTTGATAGGTACAGCCAAACAGCAATAAATAAAGCTTTGACAGTCAAGGATTTGAAATTAATGAATAAAAATTAATAAAAGACGAGTATATATGAAAGTCGATGTTAACTTCTGGAACTTCGCGCCAAAAATGTAGGATAAAAAGGGGTTTTCTGTAAAAATGAGCATCAAATGAATGAATTTGAATTTAGAACGTACTTTTTTAAAACCGGCCAGTTACGTGTACAAACGATCGAATCGTTTTTTGTATTGTATCTTTTTAAAGATGAATGAAAATCAAAACCGCCCATTTTTTTTTGCAAATGAGTGTATTTCACTAAGTTCCGACAGCGTGGTATGTTGATAAAAAGGTGGCCAGGTTTCACCAGCCAGGCCAGGATAAAAAGGTCTCCAGGGTTCAAAATATATCTGTTAATTTACTATGATTTAATTTAAATTTGAGAATATAAAGTGAGCTCTCAATTATAACGTACTTAATGCAATTTTGACCCTCCATGTAACCCACTATAACGTTTTTCTTTACATCCCCCCTTCCTAAACGTTACATAATATTTAAGTGACCATTTATGTGACAATTATGTAAGTATTAATTTCGTTTGTAGTAGTAATAAAAATACAACTAGCGTACAACACGATCCAGGGATTCCCCGTAAAACATAACGAAAAGGGTTGCCGCTTTGGAAGATTCTAATTTCCTAGCTTTTAATTAAAATAACAAAAATGTTATGTAACGAGTTATGTGACTTTAAATAACCCTTCTCGTCCTTCTAACGCATGGTAACGTTTTACAAGACCCTTCTCCCCCCCCCCCCATTTGCGTTATGTAATACTTAAATGCTCCCAAAGCTGTAAAACATTACTTACAAACAGACACGCTAATTTGATTTACTTGTTTGTATTACAATCTCGCGATCATTTCAGCTCCTATTACATTATTTGATGTTTCCTAAGTAAACTTTATATGATATGGGTTGGTAGTTTTCTAAGCCCGGTATCACACGGGTGGAAAAAATAATAAAGAGCGAAATTAGAGTATTATTTTTGACAGATTGAAACTGATAACGTCCTTAAAGTAACGAGAATTGTTGAACTGATAAAAACAAATACAAAGTGGAAAGTAAGATGGAAGAGGTTTTAATTAACAGGAAGCCTGCTCCAATACTTCCCAACAGTTTTAACTATAAGTAGAATGTCACAACTCTTCTTCTGTGATTGCCGTAAATCTCATAGCTAGGCTACGGATATCATCCGATCTACGATCATCCTATTGAGCGAGATAGTTTAAATAACTCTGAGATGTTGGAAATACTCGCGGCACTTAAACTATTAAAGGATGCTGGTGAGCTGTTGACGTTTAACAGCTATTGGTGAAGTTAAATTAAAGGGACTGAACTTCATCGGTTAGGTATTATTGTTGTAATCAATCTAGAAACTACAATTCATTCTGTTTGATATTGAACTATAGGGGTAGGCAATGGTAATAATTAATAACATTATATAAAAACACTAGCGACAGCCTCCGTGCCGTAGCGTTAGCGAATGCGGCCGCAGCGCAAACAGGCGTGGGTTCGATCCCCGCGCTGTGCAAATATTTGTATGCATGAATATGAATATTTGCACTGGTCTGGTCGTGCCTCGACAAGTACGTTAAGCCGTTGGTCCCGGTTGCCATACGAACATCTAATGGCAGTCGTTACGGGTTGTTGGAGCCCTTAAAAGTTCAATAATGAGTCTAACAGCAATGCTTCGATGTCGCCATCGGGTTGTGGAGGTCAGACAGCAGTCGCTTCACGGAAAATATCGAAGTTTCAAAATCAGTAGTTGGTCTGGTAAAGCGGACCCAGACTCAAATCAAAAGCTAAAAAAAAGCTTCGGATGCGACTGGGATTATTAACGCTGAGATGATGATGATTGAACTATAGACTGAAAATACTCCTTAGCATAACATAACTTGTATCCTAGCTTGTAACTAGTATCCCTGGTAGTTTGGAGAGTGGTGTACCTACCTATAACACACGCACATTTTTTTCCCACATTTTATCAGTTATGTTTAAGTACCAAGTAATCGGGTGTGTTCTACTTAAATTCAATATTCCCACCGTGTGCAATCGTGTGTTTTAATTTGGCAGAAAAGCCGGGAAAAGACCCCAATTACATAAAACATAACTCTTCTTATCAGTCGGGTAAAAAGAGTGCAAATCAGTGTTAATACCCTTTTATACTGTGATTTGAAAGCACTGTATAAGCCATACTTTCCTTATTTGACCAAAACTAATTAGTCCGTCGTCAGATAGAGAAAAGTACTAGTCGCAATTTTTCTTTTTTCATAAACAAAAAATGAAGACGACATTAGCAAGCGTTGAGGGTTCATGACGTCACTGACGCCACACTTTTAGCGGGCCAAGACGTCACTCACCCTGATCTTTGATGCCTTTTATTTGCCAATATTTATCGATTTACAAAAACAAAATATACGTATCCAATATTTTTCTATAATCTGAATGACGGATTAAATAGAATCATTTTTTTTTACCCAGGAAACATACTGTTGCATTAAAACATATTTAATATTTCCGTAGTTTTAATCTTATGGTTATTCAGTGACAGCGAATGACAAGAGAGTTTTTCAAAATCTGTTCTAACATAAAGACCGGAACATAATATCTAGTAAAAAGGTAAATAAAGCCAGATATACAATATACATAATACTACATTACTCCCCCCCTTAATTAAGTTGGTCTAAAACCCCAAAAACCCGAATCGTGCAGGTGGTTTTGTCTTTCGTCCTGACCGGCGCGGCGATGGTGGAATATTGGCGTTGTCTTGGTGATCCCTGCTGGTGGAAGCGACAGGTGCCTGCGGTGACGTGGAACCATCAGGATGACCCCTGCTAGTGGACGCCACTGGAGCCGGCTGTTCGCCATGGTCGCCGCTCTGTTCACGTGTGTCAAGATTTCGTCTGTAATAGGTAAAACTCCTAGTCTTGGTCGTTCTTCTCGGGGATAACTCAGATTCTGGTCGTTTAGTTTCAACTTCATGTCTGAAAGATGGTTGTCTTGTTTCAATTGCTGCCTTAGTCACTTGTTCGAATCTTAGGCGAAGGTGGTCTGAATGTTTACGTCGAATTTCTCCGTTAGTGAGTTCTACTTCGTAAGAGTATGGTCCGTTACATTTAATTATTGTTCCGGGGTCGGATCCTTTTCCAATAGGTTTGTTTACCCATACTTTATCTCCGAGCTTGTATGTTGGGGGTGTGACTACTTTGTTAGTTGGCCTTAGTATTTGTTTCAGGCGTGTTTTTTCCAAGTTTTCCCTTACGTTAGGTTTCCAAAGATCAAACGTGGTGCGTATCGGCCTTCCGAACATCATTTCGTACGGTGACCTTTCTGTTAATCGTCGAGGGGTATTTCGATATCCCCGAAGAAAACTGTTTAGCATTTGTGTATATCATCTCTTCTGTCACTGGCCAACATGTGTTCTTTAAAAGTCCGCACTGCGCGCTCTGCCAACCCGTTGGTTTTTGGATGATATGGTGTTGTTTTTATATGTGTAATGCCAGCCCCTTGGCAAAAATGTGCGAAATCTTCAGATGTGAATTGGGGCCCGTTGTCACTAACTATATATCTAGGCATTCCGAATGTTGCAAATATATTACTTAATCTCTGTACTGTAGCTCTGGTCGTTGTTATGTTCATTGGCACAACTTCTAGCCACTTCGTGTACGCATCTATGACAATAAGCCACATGTGACCCAGAAATGGCCCTGCAAAATCGACGTGTAACCTGTGCCAAGGCTCGACTGGTATTCCCCACGGGTACACCGGTGCTTCATTTACGTTGCTTCTGGACTGCTGGCATAGATGACACTCTTTTGAGAACGTTAAAATATCTTTGTCAATGTTTGGCCAATACACGTGAAGGCGTGCTAGTGACTGCATCGCTGTAATACCGTTGTGTCCATCGTGCAGCATCTCTAAAATCGATCGTCGAAGTGTCTCGGGAATGACGAGCCTTCCGTTCCACAGTAAAATCCCGTCTTCGTATGACATCTGGTCTCTTTTTTCGTAAAAATGATGAAGTTCGTTAGGAAGGTTTTTCTTCTCAGGCCAATGTGTCGTGACATAAGTTTTGACTTCGTTCAGTGTCTTGTCTTTAATTGTTTGTTTCTGTAGCTCACGTTTGGTGACTGGAATGTTCTCGAGTCTCAGGTGTAGTAAGTGGGCAAATTGTGGTAAACCGGTTCGTTCCTCCAGTGTTGTTTCCAAGCTTGTTAAGGGTAATCTTGATAGAGCGTCGGCCGGGGTGTTTTCCCGGGCTGTTTGGTAATGTATGGTGTATTCGTAACTGTTTAGAATCATAGCCCATCTCAGAAGCCTGTTACTAGCGATTTTAGGTGTTTCTCGATCTTGACTAAAAATTCTTTCCAAAGGTTTGTGATCCGTTAGCAAAATAAATTTTCTACCATAGAGGTATTGATGGAATTTAGTGACCGCATAAACTATTCCCAATGCCTCCCTGTCGATTGTTGAGTATCGTTGTTCGATGTCGGAGAGTGTTCTTGACGCATAGGCTACAGGTCTCATTGTTTCGTTGATTTTGTGGAACAAAACAGCCCCAATTCCTTTCTCTGAGGCGTCGCTGCTAACAAATATAGGTTTGTTGTCGTCGTAGTGTACTAGCGTGTCGGATGATGTTAAAATGTTTTTTAATTCATTTGTTATTCTTGTATCTTCTTCGGTCCAGTTCCATCTTTGATTCTTTTTTAGATGTCTATATAACGGCGCGCATCGCATATGAAGGCTATGTATAAAACGGCCATAGTAGGTTATCGAACCCAAAAAGGCACGGAGTTCGGTTGTGTTCGAAGGAAGAGGCATGTTCTTAATTGCGTTGATTCTTTCTTCGGTCGGGTGCAACCCGTTAGCGTCAATTTTATGTCCGAGGAAGGTCACACTCTTCTGAAGCCAAGCACACTTGTTCACTTGGCTCTTTACTCCGGCGTCTTGTAATCTCTGCAAAACTGTTTTGACTCGTGTTAAATGTTCTTCTGTGTTATTGGCTGTTATGAGAATGTCGTCGAGGTAACATACGACGCCATCGATGCCGCTGAGGATTTGGTGCATTGTTCTTTGAAAAACAGCTGGTGCAAAGGATATTCCGAAAGGTAGGCGTTTGTAGCGAAAATAGCCCTTATGTGTTGATATTGTTAGGTATTTTCTCGATTCCGGATGAATTGACAGCTGTAGGTAAGCATCTTTGAGATCGATCTTTGTAAAAAGTTGCCCTCCAGACAATTTCGATGTAATCTCTTCAAATCTTGGAAGTGGGTAGTCGTCGGTTTGCACATGTTGGTTGATTGTGACTTTGAAGTCAGCGCATATTCTAATACTACCATTCGATTTAATCGCTATAACAATTGGGGAAGCCCATTCGATAGGCGTTGACATTGTATCAACTGGCTCTAAAACGTCTTCTTGAACTAGTCGCTGAAGTTCGTTGTTTACTTGTTCCCTTAAGGCGAGTGGTACAGGGCGAGGTCGAAATGTTTTCGGCCGAACGTCGTTAGGTATGTGGATTTTAGCGCTATGCCCTATTATTGTTCCCAGCTTGCCATCGAAAAGTGACTTAAATTCTTGTAGAATGTTGTTGATAGTGTTGTTATTGCTTGTGTCAAACTGATTTGTGACCGCTGTTGGTGTTTTTACAGTACACAGTCTAGCTCCCGGAGGTATTGGTAGGTCAAAGCTTACAATCCAATCTAGACCAAATAGAGGGATGTCGTTCTGTTGGGTGACGTATACGGTCAAAACCTTTTCCTTGTTAAAGGCTTTTACTGTTATTTGGCATGTTCCCAATGTTTCGATTATTATGTCCGTGTAAGCAATAAGGTTAGTGCATTTCTTAAGGGTGGGTCGTCCAATATATTTCCAAATTTTCTTTCCAATAACGGAATGGGCTGCACCTGAGTCATAAAGCATTTCAATACTTTTTGTGTTGAGCTGGGTTGGTACCATAATCTTTGATACCTGCTTGCCTTTCTTTACTGCACAAGTGTGTACGCTATGTTCATCAGAGTCCTCCGTGTCGCTGTTTGTTTGTCGCGTAATTTGTCTTGTCGTGTGGGTATGTTGTGGTAACTTGAGTCGACCACTGGTTATACAGACACTTGAAAAGTGGTTTTCCTTGCCGCAAGAGTGGCACTTCTTCCCTTTTGCCGGGCAATCGTTTATGTTTGTGTGAAAATCTCTCCCACAATACATACATGTTTTCACCTTTGGCAGGTGTCGTTGAATGTGTCGTTGTGTTCTTGGTCTTATTTTGTTAATGTTCTGTTGCTCGGTAATCGTTTGAGTGTTGTTGGTTATTCGATGGCTCTGTAGTTCCGCTTGTTCTAGTTTGTTTGCTGTTGCTATCACGTCACAGAGTTTAGCGCTGTTTGTCGGGTGTTCTTTGATGAGTTCTTGCTGCCACGTGTTGTGGTTGATGCCTATAACCAGCTGGTCTCGTATGCGCTCATCCAGAGTGTTGCCGAATTCGCAGTAACCAGCTAGTGATCTTAATTCCAGAATAAATTGTGTAATTGTTTCTTCAGTTTTTCTGTGTCTCGTTGCAAAAGCGACTCTTTCTGAGAGTACGTATGTTTTCTTACCATAGTATTCGTTGAGTACTTTTTTCAAATCGTCATACGACTTGGAAGTAACAGCGGCTGGTCGGTAATAATCTACGAGCACCTTGAATGCTGTAGGACCAATTCGAGAAAGGAGCAGTTGCTTACATTTGTCTTCGTTATTTTTGTCGAGTCCGTGAAGTTGAAGTTCTATTTCGAAACGTTGGATGTAATAGTCCCATTCTTCGGTTTTGTTATCGAAGGTTTCAAAATGAAAACGATCAACGCGATCGGTCATTGCTCCGTCCGTCGTCGCCAGAAATGTTGCATTAAAACATATTTAATATTTCCGTAGTTTTAATCTTATGGTTATTCAGTGACAGCGAATGACAAGAGAGTTTTTCAAAATCTGTTCTAACATAAAGGCCGGAACATAATATCTAGTAAAAAGGTAAATAAAGCCAGATATACAATATACATAATACTACAATGGTGTCCAGGGCAACTGGATTTCATCATCTTCCTAGTTTTCTCCTAACTATGCTGGGGTAGGCTACCAGTCCAACCGGATGCAGCTGAATACCAGTAGGTTGACATGGCGCGAACGCGAAGTTTTGCCTCCAGGGCATGCCGGTTTCCTCGCGATGTTTTTCTTCGCCGTTTTGAAAGCAGTGGTGATGAAATAATTTATACAAAATAAAGCGCCAGACGGAGTTCGAACATAGGTTCGATCGTAGCATCTACGACTTGTAAATCTAGGCCGATACCACTAGGCTACTGCTGCTTTCAACGACTTATATATAATTAGTAATGTAATCAACAAGGCACAGTTATGAAAATGTATCGTCATCAACCTTTTTAGCGTCCCACTGCTGGGCACAGGTCTCCTCTCAAACAAAGAAGGATTGAGCGTAAACACCACGCTTGCTCAATGTGGGTGAAAATTTATGGTTTAATAAAATTAACACAATATATTACTAACTCATATCAAGCATCATGCAGTTGTAAGAGACCTACAGTTATGCTATACGGATATTTGAATTTGTAGTCAATTTGGTTGACTACAAATTCACACACACATACATATTTAACTAACTAAAAATTAACCTTTGCCCGACAAAAATGTAAAGAAATTTTTATATTAGGTTTTTTTTAATCAGAATCGGGGGTCAGAAGACATCAGGGTCTTTGAGAAAACTTTGAAAAGATACATACATATATCTTTTGGGATGGCAGTGAATTAGCCTGTCAAGTCACTTAAGAGACATCTAACTTTTCACTTTCCATTTATTTCATTCAACATAAAACTTGATACTTGATCCAATAAAAACTAAGAACCCATCCTCGAGACTTTATAGCATTCAAATAGGTGCAGAATTGAGCCTCTAATTCGAAGTTCAAAAGCTATAAAGTCGAGCATTCGAACATTTGGAGGAAGCATCAAACATCTTCAGGTCAGCTGATTTAACTGCCGAACTGTCCCGAGAAGTTCCGAACAGTTCCGAAAGTTGTCAAAATGGCGGACTTGCGTCACAAATGAGCGCTGTCGTTTGGGATTCAGCGAAACGATATCTAGGGAGTTAATTAATGTGGGCCGGACGTGCCTCGCTTTTGTTTGTTTTTGCAGGTGTTTAATGTTCTGGAGGAAAGTTTGGAATGATAATGGAGTATTTTTGCCCGACTACACCAGAGAAAGGGTTATATATCTCACCAGCTATTACTCAAAATTATTTTGGGCTGGATTATAGATGTTAAAATAGATTGATGCAGTCTAATTGATATACAGAATCGTTTTTTTAAACCGATTTCAGTAAATGAGCTATCCTTGGATTTCTCTTGGCCTAAAAAGTGCCCTCAAAATGGGATTTCTTGTGGTTCTACAGGCATGCGCTATGTTAGGTTTACGGGAAGTTAATTTTTTTTTATTACTAGGGATTATAATAGCATCTTCGTATCGGTAACATGTAATAGTTTCCGAAATTACCAGAAGCCCTAACCTGCTATTACACTATTGTAATAGCAGGTTAGGGCTTCTGGTAATTTGGGTGACACTATTGTCAGAATGGTCGTCCAGTGATCTCATAATGATCGATTTGACAAGTTTCGTAATCTACTAACAAAATGGCGTCATTATTTCGATCCTGTGGTCAATCAAGTGATGAATATGGGTGGTTAATATGGAGTGGAGGGCCACCTCTACTCCATATTAATAAATGTTCAAATTAAGTAGAAGTTTTTATAAAATATTGGCAGTACGGCAATGTCATTCTATCACCATTCCATTACGAGACGACTACCCGAATTGATTGATCATTAAGAATTTAGCAGATTACGAACTTTTTCTTCTTCTTCTTCTTCAGCCTATAGAGGTCCACTGCTGGACAAAGACCTCCCTAAAGGCTTTCCACGATGACCGGTCTTGTGCTGCCCGCATCCATCGGCTTCCCGCGACCTTCACCAGGTCAACAGTCTACCTTGTTGGGGGCCTCCCTAAGCTAGCTGCGCCTTCGAATGAACGAATACTTCGACGAACTTTTTAGCACAATGTAATGACATTAAAAATGGTGACTAGGACCCCAGTTGTCATAGATAACATACATATATACGTATATAATCAGCCTATTATGACCCCAATTCTGGGACACAGGCCTCCACTCGGTGAGAAACAGTGGGCCACGTGATGACATGCGTCATAGTAATTATAATCTAGCAACATTATTAATGAATTATAAATATCGAACTGTGTCATGTTATGTGATCTTTCTGTACTATTCACAATAGATACTTTTCCCTTTATTTTGTGCTCGCTTCAACGTATGATACATTTCATATTACCTGTTACTTAAATATTAATTTATTAAATAATGTCCTACAAATACAAACCTTTGTAATTTGAAAAGTAGAACATACTTTTATTCAAATATGAGGGTAGTCTCAAGTGTTTATGTTATGATAACACACAAACGGTAATGGATTAAATTTAACAATTGCACCCATCCCGTGATTATTTGAATTACACATTTTGCTAAGGAGTGTAACGGACATCGTGTAAAGCCTTGGGGGAGACCAGCAGTAGACCTCCATAGGCTGAAGAAGAAATATATAAACCATCCATTTGGGTGTAGTTGAAATCCATTATTAATTGAAAACTACTATAATACCAAGTATTGGCTACCCTTTTCTCCTTTATGTATGTTGGAGTAGTCCTCCAGTCTTGTTGTTTTCGGCTTTAACACGAACATGACTGAATATCTGACCTCCAAAACCAGTTACTGTGTAATACTCTTTAGTAAATCAACATGATTATCCAACAGTAATCAGTAATTTGTATCCTCTAACCGCCGCCCCTCGCCACTTGTCACGGCGTGCCGACAATAATTTGCGCAAATCACGTAATTAATTAGATGAACATTCAATCAGTTGTGTGCAAATACTCGTCGGAAAAATACTATTGCAAATATGAAATATATTTATGAGCAATAAACGTTGTTTTCTCTCTTTCTTAGCAATGCGAGTAAATTAAGTTTGGCAATTCTTCGGACTGTGTCGGGTGCCATTTTTGTTAAGGACAGGAAATGATTAAAAGACCTCTCCCGCTCTGGGCAGAGTGGAAGGATGTGTCAGACTTTTACTGACTACAACCCACCCGTATTCCTTCACTTGCTTGTGCGCCAAGGTCTAAGATTTCTCTTTCGAACAACCCGCGGCCCTGGCAGGCATCGGTCTCCGTTAACCTCATCACCATGTGCTGACATCGCTTTGGAGCAGACATTGGATGCCTTTCGATTTGTGTGCCTTAGTTGTACCGCGTATATCTTCATTTCTATGATATAAGGAAACTCCAAGCGATTACCATAGTCAGCCTACATGTTTCCACAGCTGGTATAAAGGCCTCGTCTATTTGTAAAAGAGTGCACCGTATCCACTACCTGGGTCTAGACTAGATTGGTGGGTGTCACATACCTTGAGTGGACAGATCGTGGCATATGCCAGAAAAATCGAAGTTCAAAGTATGAAATAGAAAGTAGGATTCAGGCAAACTCTCTTCGAGTGGATGTGGGCGGTAATCTACTGGGCCTAGTATAGGTTACTAGACAAACGTCACATGTCTTCGTAAAAATGACACACGAAAGGACACACTAAAATATACATACACCAGAAGGTCAACTAAACATTAAATAGAAAGTGTAAAGACAGATGTAAGAAAATACAGGTATGTGGTGGCCTAGTGGTTAGAACACCAGCCTCTCAAGTATGAGTGTGTAGGTTTGATTCCAGGTCAGGCAAGTACCAATGTAAATTTTCTAAGTTATATGTACTTTCTGAGTGTATCTTGGATTTGACTGATTAAAAGGTGAGGGAAAACATCTTGAGGAAAAATCCTGGACTTTAAGTCTGAAATCGCCAACCCGCATTGAACAAGCGTGGTGATTACTCTCAATCCTTCTCTATATGTGAGGAGACTTGTGCCCAGCAGTCATCATCATAATCATCATCCCAGCGTTAATCCCAGTCGCATCCAAAGCCTTTTCAGCTTTGGAGACTGGGGTCCGCTTTACCAGTCCAACTGCTGATATGGCTAAACTTCGACATTTTCCGTGAAGCGACTGCCGTCTGACCTCCGCAACCCGAAGGCGACGTCGAAGCATTGCAGTTAGACCAATTGTTGGACTTTTGTGCCCAGAAGTGGGACGATAAAAAGGTTGATGATGATGATGATGTGTACCTCGTGGCTTGCACCAAAAAGGCCCAGTTCAGCAAAAATTCCACACACTGAACCCCCGAATTTTTGATTCCAGGACATACCGAGTTCCTTTAGTTTCCAGTTGGCAGCGTTCTTTACAAACACACCCTCGGTAGTTTCCACAACCCACAAGGCAGTCAAACACCGATATAATTTGAATGAGTTATCTCTATCACCAAAAAGTATACAATTTGAGAAGGCTCCCAAAATTCTCCGTATGGAGGACGGGTCGGAGTAGTTGTGTTGCGATGTGTGCCGGGTTCGATGCACCAAATGTTGTTGTGTCGGGAGTGGAAGGTCTCCAGATCAATCTCCCTCTGGCGCATTGCATCTCTGCTTACCATCAGGCGGGATTGCGATCAAACATTAAGCATCCGACTGTAACTATGAGGAATTTAATATTCAGTTTAATGATGATCGTCAGTTGTTCACGATCATAGTTCTTGAATTTGGGTGATATTGCTAAGTAGTGAGATATGATAATTATAATTATTGCTATAATATTTCATACCAGCTTTCTAGCTACTTCGCTCACGTGGGTGTCAAAAATCAATACAACGTGGCAGTACCGGCTGTCTCTTGGGTACATTACCAGTCGACAGCGGTTTGGAAGAATTGCTAAACAAAATTTTTAGAATTCTTAAACAACGCCATATATTTAGAACATCCCAATTCGAATTGAATTCGGAATTTGAATTCAGATTCAGTACCCTAATTACGAAACACAATGAATCTCAAACTAAATCATTTGGAAGGAGATAGCGATATCCACTGATTTATTTGTTAAAAAAAAAAGTCTATTGAACAACGTAAGTAATGCAATGAATGTTGCTAACCGTCGAAATGAGAGTCATTGCTACTAGTAATGTGTAACGAAGTTAATCAGCAAATTTTATCACATTCACTACACGTAAACAACCATTTATCTAATACAGTACCAAACTACTAAACTGCTCTAGAAGCACTGAACACTGTGCTTGTGCTTAAAGTCAAGCATCGCTCAGTTTTCGAGAAGCAAGTCAAATAGTGCGCTATTGAAACAAGCCAGTTGTATGTGTTATAATATGATAGATAACTTTCACGTTACATAATTCATTCACCGTATTAATAAATAAATAAACCCGGCGAACTTCGTTCCGCCTTAAAGGCAATATCACATGACTACTTTTTAAATTAGGATAATTTTAAATAAATGGATATTATTATTCAATGATTCTTTATTTGGGAGCACAATCCTGGCGATTCTCCGGAAATCTTTAATGTGCTACAATACTCGCAAACAACATCCATTGGCCCAATGCGAACGCCATTGCGCTATATTATATGCGTATTGAAACGCTGCCCGATTCAAATCAGTATTTGCTGAATTTCTTCTTGTGTTTCGTAAATTATCTAGCGCTTGATCTCTGAGGTTTGCTCGACGATTTCGCATTGCCAACCGAGCCATTTCACGGGCTGCCTCCCTCAAGTGCAATTTCTTGCTCTTCTTCAGTTTTTTTTTTTTGTTGTGGATGGGAAATCATCAAGTGACCTCTCCCGCTCTGGGCGGAGCGGAAGGGCGTGTCAGACTTTTATTGACTAGAACCCACCCGTGTTCCTTCACTTGCCTGTGCAACGGCCAGTGCCATGGTTTCTTTTTTAATCAACCCGTAACCCTGTCAACCCGGACCAGGGTCGGACGCGAGAGATCGCCGCCGATCGCCGCCACGAGAACACGGCTAAGCTCTATCCAAGCCGGGCAGACCTCCACCTTATGCTCCACCGTGTCCTCAGGGTGATGCACACAGTGGTCACCCTGGCGTTTCCTCCCGCCTTATACGGAACAGGAACCTCCCGAAACAGCCGTGTCCGGTGAGGACCTACGTCAGTCGGAAGGTGAGGACGCCGTGGCGCCTCTCTAGCTACTCCTCAAAGAGAGGACTTACCGCCGCTATTGCGGCGTACTCAGTGCTGGATTGCGACAATCACACTTTCCATGTCGCCATGAGACCCCGCCGGAGCTCTGTCCGCTGTACTGCGATTTTTCGCGGCAACAGAGTTATGCCTCCTCTCATCACTCCCACATGTGGGCGAGGGATAGTGTTTCTCCACAATTTAATGGATGTTATTATACATATAAACGTTTCTTTTTAATTACTCTATCTATTAAAAGAAACCTCATCAAAATCTGTTTCGCAGTTTTAAAGATTTAATCATACAAAGGGACATAGGGAAAGAGGTTTTATAGTATGTAGTGAAGTGGTAAATGGCACAGCAATATATAATAAATGCTTTGAGGCTTTTATTAAAAAAATTAAACCGGCAGAGAGCATTTATATTCCTTGCTTTAAATAAATGCATCAACATTCAACCGGTAAGACTTTTTTTTTAATATGCTGAGTAGTGTAGGAGTGTGTTTGTACCATTTTTAACAAATGAACCGCTAACTTATATTTTGACTGAGTTGTTTTGTTATTCCATGTCAGTTGCGTTTTGTTAAACCATGTCTTATGTCACGTCACACGGGAACGACAGGAACCGCGGGAACGGGATAAAAAGTATCCTATGTGATATGTCCTTCTCCCAGTTCTTATCTACCTCCCTACCAATTTTGAGCCATACTGGTTAAGCGGTTCTTGAGTTATAAATATAGTAACTAACACGACTTTCATTTATATACATAGACTTCATTCAAATCGGACCAGCCTAGGAGGAATTCAGTGACGTACACACGTACAGCAGATTTAGGATGGAAAGAAGAAACCCATGGAAAGCATTGTCATCTACATTTGTAACAAAGATATCATACCTCTCTCTACCCCTAGAGCTCTTGTTTCTGTCTCTTTAAGTAAAATAAAAAATCTTAAATAATTATTTATTTCTATTTATTTTTTTCTCTTTTAGTTCATAAGTACAAATTTATTTAAATAAAAAAAAATATCTTTTTTATTTTTTCGCCTTTCAGTTCTTATGTAAGTACAATTATATTTTTAAGTAACTAAAAAAATTAAAAAAAACTATAAACTTGTCTAAAAACAAAAAAAAACTTGTGATTGACCGGGTTTGAACCGAGGAACACCAGCCATCGCGAGTAGACCATACCAATATTGACTACGCTACAGCCGCTATGTCAAGCCGCGCGAAATTAGCGCCCATATTATGCGTGAAATATTGCGAAAGAGAAAACTCGAAAATATGCGCTTCCCCAGACATAAGACTGAGCTAGATCGATTTTTCGTCCCCGAAAACCACCACATATTAATTTTCAGCGAAATCGTTAGGGCCGTTTCCGAGATCACATGCTTCTTCAAGCGATTAGCGCCATCTGCCGGGTTCATTTGTGAATCTAAACGATCCAGGTCGCCACTCAAACGCATACAGAAAAATTCATTAAAATCGGTCAAGCCGTTTAGGAGGAGTTCAATGACATACACACGTACAGCAGAATTATATATATAAAGATAAATAAATAAATATACAATATGTAAAGAAAACCCTGTCCGATCCGTGAAGGTATTGTTAGGTATCGTTAACTGATTCTAATAATGCCTACAAAGCCGGGCTAAATTTAAAAAAAAAATCCCCCTAAAAAAATAATATTATTTCGAAAAAGCGAGGTAACTTAACGCATGTGCGGTAGGCTGATCTTCACCCGCGCATGTATGCGCGGGTGAAGGGGGGCGGGCATGCGGCACGTGGTCGCATCGCTATTCGCTCCGTCACAAATGGTGTTGTCAGTTTTAAAAATTACCAAATTTCGGGGAAATTGGAATTAATACCTCGGGAAAAAAGATTATTTCAAAATTCATTATTATTGTTACTGTGATGATTATGTAAAATTTTATATTATATTTGGTCAAGTGTTTACCTAACCTTTATTATCCTTATGGGTCGGACAGGGTTTTCTTTTACATATTGTATACGGACAAAAATCACACCGATTGAGATAGGCCCACAGTAAATTCGAGACTTGTGTTATGGGATACTAACTCAACGATACAATATTTATAATAGATACATATACAGGATAAAATTTTATCCAGTGCGCAAACTTTGTCAACTTATAGCTAAATAAGTTATATAGATAAAAATATTATTACTTTGATATGTTTTAGTACAAAAAAAATAGTTATTGATAACGAAAAATGTTTATTGTGAAATCGATGTTATGGTCACCGCACGCGGTCCCATTCATGTTCGGCGGAGTGGGAACGGCGGGAACATCACAGGACCCCCGCGCGCCCGCGCTGCCCGCATGTTCACTACGCGGCCATATGCTAATACTACGATATTGATATAATTGGTGTCTATCATTTGCTGATTTTAGGGCGGACAAAAACATTATTTTTTATTTTAAACTAACAATGCAGATTTGTTCTGTTATTGATTCTGAGCTACCCATTTTTTTTTGCGCACTCAAAAAATTTCTGTATAGATAAACATCCAAGACCCAGGCCAATCAGGAAAATATCGTTTTCCATCATGACCTGGCCGGGGATCGAACCCGGGGCCTCCACGTCGCAGGCAGGCGTGTTGACCGCTTTGCCACGGCACATGCACATGCATTAGACTGCACATGTATTCAATACAATACTTTATTAACATAAAAGCTTCAAATACTATAAATATCCATAGGCGTACCCGGAGAGAGGGGGGGCGCTCCCCCACCTGGACCCCTCACGCAGAACATATATGAACTCCCCTAATTACTAATCAAAGTATAAACGGGAACTTATACAGGATGATTTGCATCTGTTTGCCCTACACACTTCAAATACCTAATGTTTCACGTAGATTTGCTTGTATACTTAGTGTGTAAAATAGCCGGAGATGATTCGACCCTAAAAATCTGACTTGCCCCTCTCATCCTAGCCCTGACTTGCGCCTCCCCCAAGGCTGGGTACCCCTATGTATATGACATAATTAACTACTGGAAATGGCTGACCACAGTCTATCTACAGTATTTATATCTCCTTCTTCTTATTTCCTTTCAAATGTTCTCTTTATAAGATCGCTCTTAGCGATAAGAACGTCCTTTTTATCACCCTTTATAAAAAATTTATAATGATGCACACAATAAAGAGTATTGTATTCTATTCTTATACAATACTATATCTGAAGTCGGCACAGTATGTCTTCTTCCTTCATACTTCATTATTATACATACGTCATCTCTGTATTTACCTCCATATGGCTATAATGCCCCCATAATAGCCATCCCTTTACCTTTCCACGCATCGTTCCACTGCTTGGCACAGGTCTTTCCTGTCATACAGAGAAAGGAAGAATAATAATAATATATAATAGCCATAGGGTTATCAATTGTCCTATCCATCCAAATACGGACTATCAACCGTTTGTTGTTTTGATCTTTCCATGTTTTTTTTTTTTACAAATTATAAAATAACGCTTGACTGCAATCCTGCCTGATGGTAGCAGTGACACGCAATCGTTGATGGTAAAGCGCACTAGTTTGTAAGGCCTATTCACTCCAGCAAGAGACACTCAAATTGTAGTCCGACGACTTTTTACCGCCGCGAGGCAAATTGTTCCAGTCCCTCGATGGCCACGCGGTATAAAGGAGGAGGCGAAACGCTTCGTCCGGATCGTAGTGGTGTTAACAACGTAAAAATTAGCGAAACAACCATTTTGACAGGTCGTCCCGCTGGTGGAACGGAGATGGGGGTAAATCATGCAATTCCCTCGCACACTCTCCGAAATGCATCCTATAGAACACCGAAAGGCTGGCTACTCTACGCCTGTGCTCTAGGCTTTGGAGACCAACTCGAGTTAGATCAGGGTCACCAATCAGCCTCTTTGCACGTCTCTTCACTGAATCCAGAGTGGCCAGGTGACACTTGGCAGCACCAGCCCAAATGTGGCTGCAGTACTCCACACACGAACGGACCTGTGCTTTGTATAACATTAGAAGCTGCCCAGGTGTGAAGTACTGCCGGACCTTGGCGATAACGCCAAGTTTCCCGGCAGCCACCTTGACCTTGGACTCAATGAACCGCCCAAAGTTAAGGTTCGAGGAAATCTCAACTCCCAAAAGCTGAAGGCGGTCGGAACACTCCAAGGACACATTCCGAAAAGTAGGGGCCAAGGTGAACGGGCTCCTTTTGACGGTGAAAAGACACGCCTGTGTTTTGGCGGCATTGAATGCTACAACATTGGCATTGCCCCATTCGGAGACTGCCTGCAGTGCAACACTCGTTCGCTCAACCATGGCCTCTCTTTCGGACCGGATTGATTCCCTACTAGCCCGAGCATCCCGCAGGTATCTCTCTACAACTGTGCTGTCATCTGCATACCCATAGATACCGGGCATCAGCAGATCGTTAATATGCAGCAGAAACAGAGTTGCAGAGAGAACAGACCCCTGAGGAACACCGGCATTAGTTGACATGGGCTCAGAAGGGCATCCGTCGACAACAACTCGGAGGGACCGTTCAGTCAGGAAGTCTTTTACCCAGCCAGTCAGGCTAGGGGAAATGCCGTACGCTGGAAGCTTACTCAAAAGGCCAGCGTGCCAAACCCGGTCGAAAGCCTTCGAGACATCAAGGGAGACAGCAATCGCTTCTCCATTCTCCTCGCCCCACAAGTGAGTGGCATACACTAGTAGGTCCCCAGTTGACCGATTGCGGCGAAACCCGTACTGTCGGTCACTGAGGAGATCGTTACCTTCCAGGTATGCCAAGAGGCGCGAGTTCAATACACGCTCCATAATTTTGCAAAGTATGGAGGTGATCGAAATCGACCGATAGTTGGCAGGATCGGCACGACTACCCTTCTTGGGCACAGGCTGCACGTTAGCAAGCTTCCAGGACTTGGGCACTATACCAGTCCTAAATGAGAGGCGATACAAGCGCGTCAATACAGGAGACAATTCGGGCGCACATGCTTTAAGAACAATCGCTGGTATACCATCCGGACCACTAGCCTTATTCACGTCCAGACGACACAGTACTCTCAGAACCTCCTTGTTTCTAATGCGAACCTCAGGCATTGAAGCTCCGCAATAAGGTAAATTAGGTGGAGTAGCACTGCCACTATCAAGACGCGAATTATGGGCAAAGAGAGATGCAAAGAGACCTGCTTTCTCTCTCGCCGTATGAGCCAGTGTTCCATCAGGCCTAACCAGCGGAGGCAGTGAGGGCCGACAGAAGTTCGCCCCAACCGATTTGGCAAGGGACCAAAAAGATCTGCTACCGGATGGCTGCGCAGATAACTTGTTGCCAATATGGGTAATGCGGTCGAAGCGAGCCTTCTTGAGCGCCTTCTTGAAGGACTTGGCAGCACGGTTAAAGGCTCTCTTCTTTGAGCTTAGATCCGGAGCTCCGCGGTCACGAGCGTCAACCCAGGCGAGAAATGCCGTGTGCTTACGCTGTTCAACTTGGACACAATCG